>JABXWE010033963.1:0-13474 GCA_014611495.1 Limonius californicus
CTAGTCCGCGTAAACCTAGCGAGAGCATTCACCGCACAAGGGCATCACTACAACCTACGCCGAAGAGATTGGAGGTGCCACGTAGGAGACCGAGTCATGAAGAGGAACATCATTTGTCCTCAGCAGCTCAAGGCTTCGCAGCCAAGTTAGCGCCCAAGTACTCTGGTCCCTATACCGTAACCAAAGTCCTTTCCCCTGTGGTGTATCAACTAAAAGATGCAGCAGGAAAGCGGATTCCGATGCGGAAGGATGGGAAGGATGTCCAGGGCCTGCTCATGCAGCGCACCGACCACCGCCAACCCTGCCGTTCCGGCATCAAACATTGTGGTGGTATGTGACCGCGGAGTGCAGTGCGAACTATTAAAAAGTGCTTGACGCTCAGTTAAGTGTAGTAGAGACCCCCGAAAAAGATAAATCTTTTTCTTTCCGAAGTAGGAGGGGTGTGTAACGAAGCGTTACTATTTTTTTATGTTTTTTTTTATTTAGAACTCCGTTTAATTTGTTGACATGCCATTTACCGTTTAGAAATTCGTTAGATTGATTTTTATTAGTATTATTGTGTACCGACCGATGATTTTCCGAATGCACCCCGTATTATTTATATATTCACCGAAATAGGTGAATGTAATTGCTAACCGTTGATTTAATTTACGTTTCATAGCCGCTTAAGGTAATTTGTTTATTATGTGCCGTATCACCGCATGTTGCATTATTGTTATGCTTATCAGAGGCTGTTTTGATTAGATTTCAAACACCGTTTATTTTATTTGCTTTCATTTTAGGAATGTTTATTGATTTATTTGAATACATTTATGTGCCGTTAGATTTATATTTAGAACCGAATAAGATAATTTATTTATTGTACGCCATTTGGCAATTTTATAAATTTATATTTTGGTTTGTTAGCAGGAATAGCTTCCGTTTTATTTTGTACCGATTATTAGAGTTGTGTTTGATTGCCAGTAGCATTTTTATATGATTATTTGACTGTACTAATCACGTCCGAAACCCATAATTTGGTTTATTTGACTTGCATTTACGCTCGAAAATCTGATAATCGCTTCTTCGGCGTAAAGGCAGTGGGGCACCGCGTTGTATCCCACTCTTGGCTAAAATGCGTGAATTGAACCGAATTTAGTAAATACCGTTAGCCGGCGGGTATAAATACAGCCCTTCGAGCATTAAACAGTCAGTTCTTACACTCGACCCAGCTCTTCTAGAAGACCAGCCGACCAGAGAAGGAACCAAGGTACAATCCAACCCCGAGGCACCGTTTGGGTAAGGACTTGTATTATTTCGGCATTGTTTTGATTTCAATCATTTTTGTATACCGTTCTCTCTCTCTCTCTCTCTCTCTCTCCCTCTCGCACTCTCTCTTTTTCCACCAACCGACCCCGCACCTTTCCCTCCTTACGGAGTTCACCACCGCTGCGACTGTCCTGAGGTGGTGTTTCTCCGATCCCGTCTCTCTCTCTCCGCCTTACGGCTGCGCTTGACCTGACGTAAGTTTCCCTACGGAATTCACCATCGCTGCGACTGTCCTGAGGTGGTGTTTTTCCGATCCCGTTTCTCTCTCTCCCCTTACGGCTGCGCTTGACCTGACGTAAGTTTTCCTTACGGAGTTCACCATCGCTGCGACTGTCCTGAGGTGGTGTTTCTCCGATCCCGTTTCTCTCTCTCCCCCTTACGGCTGCGCTTGCCCTGACGTAAGGTTCCTTCCGGAGTGCACCGTCGCTGCGACTGTCCTGAGGCGGTGTATTCCACCTTATTTTCTCATCTTGTTAAAGAGAGAGAACCGTTTGTAGTCCGTTCATACCGGGGGTTTGAACCACCAGTTGCCGAAATATACGAGCTCCTATCTCACATAGCAGCGTCCTCGTCTGGCAGCTACTGTGCAACTTCCGTACTGTTGTCATAGTAGCTACCGTATATTGCTACCATATTTTGCTACCGTATTTTGCTACCGTATTGCTACCATATTTTGCTACCGTATTGCTACCATATTTTGCTACCGTATTGCTACCGTATTTTTGCTACTGTTTGCTACCATATTTTTGCTACTGTATTGCTACCGTATTTGCTACCGTATTTTTTTGCTACCGTTTGCTACCGAATTGCTACTGTATCTGATACCATTTGTTTGTTATTGTTGTTGTGAATGTATGCCTAACTGCCAAATATATGTATTAAACCTTCCTGTTTTGATCATTTACCAACCGAGCAGACTTAGGTGCTTAAGACCGCTTCTCGAGAGTGCAGGTAAATAAAACAGACCCCTGGACACCGACGTCTTCAACTGCAGTTACCCAGGTCTTCGTTATCCATCCCAGGATTACGAAGCTGTTCCGGAAGAGTAAACTTCGTAACAAATCTGGCGCCCGAGGCAATCTCCGCAATTGCACGTAATAAGCAGACGTGCAATTGACCCCGTTAAGCCGAGTAAAAGTAAAGAGCGTCACAGTTTGTATATTGGATACAGTTTTGGTTACATTGCGTCTTTGAAGAATGGAGCATTGTTAAGCTTGTTCGTATTTCCCGTGTTGAAATAATTTACGATCAAAGGAGTCCTAGATTTGTTCAAGGTTTTTCTTTGTGGGATGTTTTTCGCCGTGCAGACGGAATTGCTAGAAAGCATTTCTCAGACTTTATTTGTTTTGCTGCATTGCAATATTGCTTCCCGAGGGATTTTCCAAAACCTGCACGTGGTAAATCTTTCTAGAACGTCTTGCGCAACATTTCAAAATGTGGTGCAATCTTTTGAGGGGGTGCAGGTTTTCATTGTATTTTAAAGTGAGTCGAAGTCAGACCCTTGAGACAGACGGTTGTAACGTTGCATATATCTTTTCCTTTTTCTTCGCGGCGTTTGCTATTCCAAGTTTTACCGTACCGTGTTGTTTTGCTGTAGAGCAAGAGTAAGTCGACGTACAGTCGGATATATAAATAAGCGATAGCAAAATGTACGCCTTGGTTTTGGACAATTAAAAATTATAATTGCTCCTGTCGAATTTAGTTCGGATCTTTGTGATGTAAAAAGGAAATAAGGAAATTGTGCAAGTGTTTTGCTGGAATTTGGTTCGTTCCCGTCGTCCGAAAAAGTCTCTCTTCTGTCTCCACGCTAGGTGACCTAGTTGGAAGCAACTAGTCACTCTACAGGGGCGGGGCGCAATAGCTACATCTTGTCTCAACGCTGCCCCGAAGAACGCTGTCCTCCGGCCCTTTATGGTTTTTCGACCCTACAACCGGAAATCGCCGTTATATGTGCCTGTCTCCTCCGAACTTCAAGGTAAAGAATCAGTTTTTTTGTTGTGGAGTGTAAAATAAACCTTTTTTTGCTCGCGTCAACTTGCAGAATTTCGCGATATTGAACTCTTTTTAGACAGCCCAAAAGCGATCTTCAATCGCTATTCATTTATTGTTTCTAAAAGATATTAATATAGTATTTTAAGCGATCTTCAATCGCTATTTATTTATTGTTTGTAAAAGATATTAATATAGTATTTTAAGCGATCTCCAATCGCTATTCATTTATTGTTTGTAAAAGATATTAAGATAGTATTTTTCCTGTAAACTACGCCATTGACCACACAGATACATCATAGTAGAAATATTGTGAGTCAACGGCGGCGTTTCCTGAACGTTCAAGGATTTTAATTGTAATTGTAATTCAAACTTCGGCGTTATAACTCTTGTCATTTTTTTGTTGTACCGTCGTTACTAAGAGTTTCATTATATGTGTTTTAAAATTTGCTGCCTCCTTTATTTATGTGTACTCTGTATGTGTTTATGTAAAAATTTTGCAAGCTTCAAATATATATAGGAGGAGGCACAATAAAGGTAGGTTTCCTTCCCGTGAGCTGTTGACTTCTCGGCCTTCCACGAGGACCTACTCAATCAGCTGGACTTGGAAGGTGGCGCCCACTTATTTTGACTCGCCCTGTACACAACTAAAGATTTTCTCCCATAAGCGATTTTCACGAACTCCCCCTACTCCTCTGAGCTAAGCTGTAGGCCCTTTTCCATCAAGTTAGTTACGAATCGTCGAGAAAGCTCGATTGGCCTGTAACACTTTTCCATCAAGATAGTTACGAATCGTCAAAAAAGCTCGATTGGCCCGTAACAAGTGTTCGTTATGTGTTTACATATTAAACACTATATGACATTTAAAGAAAAGTTCCCGTATTATAAATTCTCTAGACGTGTCATTAAATTTTGTCGCTATAAAAAAAATTGTAGTAGATTTGGTTGCCTAACATAAACCGGAATTCCTGTTTGTAAAATAGTACAAGCCTAACTATACTAAAAACAAAGTTTTTGAGAAAGTTTAAGCAGCTGCTGTCTAAAATGAAATATGGAATGGCGTCTCTGAAGAAGTGTGTTGTATGTATTTGAATATGAAGTAAGGATATATCTGCGTCTACAACTCGATTTAAAGTGTTTAACGCATTCCTATTATTGTTTAATAAGTACGAAAATTTATATATACGTTGGGCAAAAGTACGCAACATTTTAAACCTATCTACTACGGCAATCGCGATTACAACAAAATTTTCTAAATGAAGATTTTGTTATATTGTGGATCCGTGAAGGTATTTCCCGTTTCATAAGACTTCCGGTTTAGTCATAAGCGATATCAACTTTTTATGTTTTAAATAAACTACTCAAAAATGAATAGGGATATTATAATATAAAGCATATACGTTTGTATTTGGCGGCTAATGGTCGTCTATTATTGATAATTAGCGCAAGTGGCAATGTTTGATGTTAAAAAACAAAAAACAATCGAATCCAGTTGCAATTGGGTAACCGTCGAGTTTGTGTGTTTGAATGAATGATCTTTCCTGTCTTCTTAAGGTCTTTTTTGTTCATTGTTTTTTATTCTTGTTACATTTGTGTTCTTAATAATAAACAACAATGCAGCGAAACCATTTAACAATAGAACAACGAATTGTAGCCGTTGCTGTGCATCAAAGAGGAGGTCGCCAGATCAAAATTGCTGATATTTTAGGAACCACGCAGAGTGTAATTTCACGTGCCCTTTTGGGCCTTAGAGAAACAAGTACGACTGCAAGAAGGACTGGAAGTGGATCTTTTCGCATCACAACACCTCGTGAGGATCGACTTCTGGTAATTAATGCAATAATGCACCCCTTTTCAACTGCTCGACATTTACAGTAAGTGCGCCAGAATTCCGCTTCAAGAAGCGACAACTTGGGATGTTATACTGATTTCGGACGAGTCCAGATATTGTCTGAGCAATGATAGCTGTCGTCAAAAAGTATATCGTTGTGCCGGCCATCGTGCCTTACCTCAGTATAGCCAACCAGTCGTTGCATTTGGTGGTGGTGGTCTTATGGTATGAGCTGGAATTTCTTTAGGGTGGCGTACTGACCTCCATATCTCTAATAGTACACTCACGGGCTAACGTTATTCCCAAGAGATCATTACGGACCATGTTTTGAACCGTCGCAACGCTGTTGGACGGGAATATTTTGATTTTCTTGACGACAACGTAAGACCGCATCGGGCTCGGGTTGTTTTATAGATGCTTCGAGATGAAGAAATAAAACATCTTGCTCTTGCTAAGCTATATTCAGATCTCAATTCCATCGCGCATGCACGGGACCTTTTACAGAGACAGCTGGATCATCATTATCCAAGGCCTACTACTGTGCAACGGCAGAGGGATGTATTACCGCTACTGTGGCATCAAATTCCACAAGAAAGTATTGATAATTGCATTGAGACTCTGCCTGCAAGGAGCAATGACAACAAACAATCATTATTATTGTTTTGTTATTTGTTTTATTTCCCAATACCTAAAAACAGAAGAATGTACGAAGTGTAATTTCGTTGTCAAATTTCGCTTGATTTGTGTTGTCATCTATGTTAGTTTAAACAGGAACATCACAAAAAACGATCGAAATTTCTAACAGTAAGAAGATATGCATTTGAAAGTTTGGGAAGTGTGGTTGCAGTAATTAATTAACCAAATTAATTAATAATACTGATTAATTTAAAATCAGAAAAGGTTGAATTAAGAGAAAGAAAACTGTTTGAAAGAGAAGTGGTTGGTTTTGCTGAGCGTCTTAGAACTCAGTAAGAAGTTTTCAGTGTATTTAACAACCTGCATCATGATCCAGATGCAATAACGGCCACAGTGGTTAGTAAAACCTTGCAAAAATATGATTTTAATGAAAATGTTTTAAATTTACTTAAAACTGTACGAGCAAAGACTGCAACTAGCGAAAATATAGCCCAAGATATTGCAATTACTTTGGAAGAAATACCACAAGCTTCCATTACAGCTCTTGCGTTTATGAATGGTGTAAGTCGCCGTTCGGTAGGAAGAACAATTTTATCCCTATTAACTTCATATAGTGCAAGAGCTATAAGACCACGATTATAATCTTAGAGTACAATTTTGCAAAACAGCTATAAAGATCTGTAATAACGATAACAATTTTGCACAAAATGTGGTGTTCTCAGATGAGGCAACCTTTGAGCGGTAAACTCAATCGTCATAACTATCGATTTTGGTCTGGAAATAATCCTCGTTGTATTCAAGAGGCGCATACCCGGCACTCAAAACAAAAACAAAAAGTAAATATTTAGACCGTTGTCTTTAGGAACTGTATAATCGGCCCGTTTTTTTATTGAAGGTACATTAATAGGTCAAAAGTATTTGAAGTTTAAAAAAAATCAAATTGTTCTTGCCGTTGGAGAAAAGGGGGAATTACGTAATAATATTTGATTTCACCAGGGCGGAGCACCTTCCCATTATACTGTAAATGTTCGGCGTTTTGTAATGCAAATGTTTCCAAACAGGTGGATAGAGAGTAGGGGTTTTATTGAATGGCACTCTCGTTCTCCAGATCAGAATCCATTGGATTTCTTTTCTTGGGGACATTTGAAATTTATAGTTTATATGGAACAACCAAATATTTGGTAGAATTGATAATCTTTGATGAAACAATTCCTGTAAAGCATCTTGTTAATGTAACTGAAGGATTTGTATATAGACTTCATAGAGTAAACGGTGGTCATTTTTAGCACCTTCTTAAGTGATATTATTTGTGTGGAATTCTGACATTTTCTGAATTTTTTATTTATGTTATTTTCGTTGTTTTGTTGTTATGTTTTACCAAGTAATAAAACAAATTACGAACCGTTATTGTTAGCTGTTATCAAACCTTATATTACTGAACTCGCAAAAAAGTTTTCTATCGACATATCACAAAATATACAAGATATCATATTTAAAATAAACATGTTAATATTATTTCCGTCTAAACCGGAAGTCCTTTTAAATCACTTTCATTATATCCGATATATATCGGTTCCTTCATCTAGAAAATTTTGTTGAAATCGCCATTGCCATAATGCGGATATTTGCAGTTTCCCAACCTTGTGTATACATGTATAGAAACGCTAAACTTATTTTTGGTTCAGTTTTAGCAAAACAATATTGTTTTTACGTAAGGGTTTAACAAATTGTAGAACAATTTGCTGTTCCCGAATGCCAAGTTCTAAAATTATCCTACTCTGTCCAATCGCTCGTTAACCCACATACAATTATATAGTCTTATCAGCTTAAAGGGTATTATGTGTTGCGTTAAATTGCATTTCTAAAATTATCTTCTACCGTAGTGAACACAATCCAAGTTTATTGTCGGTCCTATTTCCTCACAAACCGCAACAATATGGCAAGAATACTGGCTAAAGTGTTTGTAGGCAATATCTGGATATCATCCACAACTACAAACATCTGCTGCATCCCCAGCGCCCTAAAGCTCGTTATATACGTGTAGGTTTGACAGAAAACGGGGTATCCACCCAAACAATTACCCCGAAATCTGCCTTGTTTTGTACGCGTTCCTGCTGAGCAACAAAAGTTTACGGTTTCCGCTGTTATTGATTCAGTATAATCGATAGCTGTACTAATAATTTATGAATGTGGGAAAGATGATGTGTAGGAGATAGGGCGAGGATGTCGTAAACATTCAATTTGAAACAAGTCGGTTATTAGTTGGTATTTAATTAACTAATAACTTTAAAGTAACTTTTTCCGGTTGCTTTATTAATTAGTTGCCGTGTCCTTCCCTAACTTTCTTGTAGCGGAAAAGTTTTACTTATTAATTTACGAAATTATAGCTTTCATAAACTCTTTGGTGTAACTGTACCAGTTGAATTGAATGTTAAAACTGCCTTTCTCAAAGAGAATTTAAGATTCAAATGTATTTGGACTTTTATATTTAAAAATGTTTCCTTGATTTATATAGTATTTTTACATAGTGGGATCCTATGTCTTAATAGCATCAAACCTATATATAATATAAATGCTGTTAATGCTTCAATTTTAACAGTTGTGAACCACAAACATGTTTTATTGATTTTGAAGTTTCGCAAGAACATACGAACTAATTTGTGCCATAAATGGATGTTTATATCCAAAGCTTTCTCTTTTAACTCTTTGTAGTTTTAGCTTATATTGTCACGAAGTGGATTTTTAGAAGCTAGCTTACAATCTGCCCGATTATACTTAACATTTTATGCAAACCAAGAATGAGATTATATGCAAGAGTATTAACAACAAACAGTGATGAGTTCAATTTGCATGTATACACTCTAGTCTGAAAAAATAATGAAACTGAAAGAGAGTGTTATGGATCTTTTAGAAACGACCGTATAAAGCAACCGTCTACATCTACGAACTATATTACGGCCATAAAAGCACTCTAAGTTTAGCTATCTATTGCTGACTACAGATTCTACAACACTGAAAGTTAACAATATTTGCGAAGAATACAGCTAATGCACTACGAAACATTAGCTTGCAATAGTATGGGAATACGTAACGTTGCTCTATACTCTCAACATTCAAAGTATAGCTTGGTTTGCTGTTTATATTGTGATGAAATTGCCCTTCAGAAGCTCGGTTCTGATATGCTCGATTATAAGTAACGTTATATATCAAATACATATCAAATTATAACTAATGTTACGAATAGTATAGCAATGGTGAATTCAACTTACATGAACACGCTTCCCATTCTGAGAGAATGAGATATGGTAAACGCGTTAAGCATGGCTTCTTCAGAAGTTATACTTAATAGATCGTCAACAAAAGTGCACCAACAATGCTCGTAAGTTCATTAATAATAAAAGGATATGCCTGCAGGTAAAGATATAAGTGAACATTTATATACAATTGTAGGAAGAAGAGTTGATGCCACCATGGAAAAGTGCTACCATGTTGAGAGAAAATAACTACAAATTAGCTATGACAACCTAGTATTTGAATTGTAATAGAACTTATAAGAGACACCATAAAAAAATGTCATTGTGAAGGTAAGCGGCCTATAATATATCTTTTTAAGTTACATCTCTGTAACTGTAAATAACTATTTCTCATGCATACTTCAACAATACTTTACGAATAAGTGAATGTATTAGCTACCATATAAATAAATAGGACATAGAAGTTGATGATAATCAAATGGGAAGCGCATATCTAACCCCAAAATATCGAAAGGTTATACGTACATTGGAGCTACAAATTATAATATATTAATTTGAAACCACGATTAACTAAGGGAGTAATTGGTATAGATTATAATGATATTATGCTGTCGTATTTACATTAAAATGACTTGTGTATCTAGAAATTGAAAAACAGAAATATCATATTGGAGTTAGTCGATTTTGCCTAGATAATATTTTTTGTTTACAGCAATTATTACAAAATTAAATAGCTACAGGTAGAGAAGTCCATTCTGTATATAAATCTTCTGAAATCATACGACATTCTGTCACTAAATAAATAACATGAGGCAATAGACAAAACCGTGCAAAATCGTTGCGATAGACAAATATTCAACATAAAGATAGAAGAAAATATGGCTGATGGGTGTTTATGCCAAATGGATTTTGTATATCTGTAAGGGTTGTCGTTACAATTGTAGATTTGGTCATAATGGGCCAAATTGATGAGGACGTCAGGTATATGACAGAGATAGTGTTACATAAATATACCAAGTGGAGATCTTTACTAATGTTAAAAGAACCAAATACTTGACCATCGGAATTACAGGCGAAGATTGCGACGAATATAAATATCTAAGAGTTGCAAAAGAGAAAATGAGATTTTACGGCGGGAGAGCGTGGTGACCTTCTCTCCTATGTTTGTGGCATACGTATAATGTAATTTACACATACATAGGTTACCTACTGTTTAGCGCGGGCTCCGAACCGTGGGAAGTGTCTTACACTTCATCTCCAGAGAATGTGATCCTGGCAGAAGTACCTTGGTGGTTTGCCATTGCCCTCCAAGGGCAAACGGCCGTGTAAAAAACAGATGTTCCTGAACCTAGGATCGAACCCAGGTCCTTCAACGCAATAGTCCAAGGCACTAGCCACCTCGCCATGGCCGCTTACGGCGGGTAAGTAGATGATTAAACAAACGTATGTAAAAAACACAATGTAAAATATAAATTTAATACCTACTATGGGCGGAATATATCTCTACACAAGGAAAAAGACAAGCGTACCAAACCATAATATTTAACCAATATATAACTAGAAACGACAATCAGTTACAGGCCGTGCAGATGAATATACGTAGACGCCCAGTACACTATTCTCGAACACAACATATGAGAAACAACGTCATAATAAGAAGAATGAACGAGAAGCAGTCATATTGGATAAAATAGGATTAAGATATCTTGTTTGGTACGGCCACCTGGAAGAATAGTGAAAGAATGACTATCCAACAAAGTAATGAGATAGATTTCCGAAGAATGAAAGAACAAGAAGACACCAAGAATAGAATGGCAATCTCAAATAGTAAGAGGGATAGAAAAAAAGGAACCGTCTATGGTTGTCGTTTTATACTACTTAGGCGATAGATTTACAAACTACTTTGTACATAGAATAAAGTATTTGTCGCTAGAACTGCGTTTTGCTACGCCGCAAATCAGTCAACAACATATATTGTAATAGTCTAATATTCTAATTTGCTGCCGCATAATATGCAAGAATCGAAACAACTCTAGATCGTAAATTATGATTTAAAATGGCAGAGGAAACTATTGATAACGTAGCATTTGGTGGAGGTGGTTCATGAAAATAAGTTAAGACAGATTCTAGTGAGACCGAACGTCAATTCTTATAATACCTTTCCTATCCCACATACAGGGCGTTTCACTTCTCATCTTCACATCCCTGTATCTTCCTTATTTGTTTTCGATCAATTTCAAATCTTGGTCAATTATACTACTATTTGAAGTGGATACTTTTACAATTATTAGAAATTGCTACTGCAAACTACGATCAAAAGCAAAGGCGAAAAAATGGAAACATTATAGTAATCCTAGTTTTATTGAGAAAAGTTATTAAGAAAAGTTGTTCAGAATCAATAAAATAGTCCAAACCCAATTTTCCACAAAACACTTTTATTTTTAATAATGTGTAATATTATTATTATTATAAATGAATTAAAATTCCAATGTTATCTTAAGAAAGGCTGCCATGAAAAAGAAAAACTCTAAATGAAGCATCTGTAAATTATAAATTGCAAGTTCAATAATGCTTGGAATTGTAATTTCTACTATTTTTATGATTGTGAGCAACTTCTGTTAATAACTTTTTTGATATAACTAGGCCTACTATAATTTTTCAATTTTTCGCACAGTAGCATTTTTTAATAATTGTAAAAATATGCGCATTAAAATTAGAAATTGATCGAAAAACAAATAAGTAAGATACAAGGGTGTAAAGGTGAGAAGTGAAATACACTGTATACATGGTGTTAATGAATACGTGTTACAAACTTATACAATTTCCACATCGTCTCACCAGTTTCATTTACTTGACCTTTTTGCCAGAAATATTGTCAGAATTGTTGCAAGAGGTACCATTGGAGATTCGTCAACAGATCTGGTTTCAACATAACCGTACGCCAGCACACTTCACGTCTACCATCCGAAACTACATTAACCAAGTATTCGGTGACGGTGACGGTTTGACCGAGGGTACAATGTGGCTACCGCGCTCCCCGGGCCTAACTCCTTTTAGATTTTTTTGTGGTCATAGGAAAAGTCTGGTTTATGAGATGCCTACTGAGTAGGAAGAAGATCTGCTAGCACGTATTCGGGCTGCAGTACAAGAACTCCAAACAATGCTTGGCACTATTGAGAGAATAATATACCAAAATATGCTTTGCAGATACAATGCCTGCACCGAAGTTGATGGTCGGTATTTTCAGCAATTATTGTAGTATTTGTAGTATTATTACGAGCATTCCTTGTAGGGTTTGACTATTATGAGCATTATTCCCAAGCCCAGATATGAGTTTCGTATTAAAAATTGTATATTCTTTACTCTCTCTCTCTAAGTCTTCAGTCTCTTGACTGCTTTGACGCATGTTTCCAATCTCGTCTTCCCTCAGATGAATTCTCTACATATCCTATAAATTTGTAACACGTATTCATTAACACCCTGCATTTGCAATAAAAATCGGCCAGAAATATTTTAAAGTTTAAAGTCTTATTAAGAAACTTAAACTAAATTGTGTTCAGTATCTATCAAATTATCTGATACTTGAAGTATACTGGTGTTTGTCCTACTACGACGCTGTACAAAACCTATTTTCCAGGTTTGAGGCGTATAACGTTGCAACATGTATAGAGCATTCGTAATTAAATTGTCGGGACTGGCACAATAAATGAAAATACAATTTAATTAACCTTGAATATGCTTCATATTTATTTAAAGTAATCTGCATTTACTATACAGCAGGGATGAGCAACACGCGGCCCGGCTCACTTTTTCGTGCGGCCCTTCAAAGCTTTACTTTTTAACTTTTGAAATACATATATATTTCTATGTGTTAAATTAGAAAAAAGTCCATTAAATTACAAAAAGTATATGAATATATTTTAAAGCAGTTCCGATTTCACAAATATTGCACATTTGAAGAAGCCATTCACACAACTCGTGCCGACGTACATAATCCGCTGGTTGCAAACCTTGAACGCGTTGAACGTGGTAAGGGTATAGTCCCTGGTCCCGCAAAATCCGCCACACGGTAGAATGGGAAACGCCTGTTTGTAACGCAAGTCTTCTAGTGCTAACACTAGGACTTTCCTCCACTAATTCCAAGACATGCTGTTCTACATTATCGACCCTTTCTGCTCTTGGACGACCGCGATGATGGTTTTGTGGTTGATCCGTGCCATAATCCCGTAAATGTTGGACTGTTGTAGTAAATGCACGGCTGTTTGGAATGCGGCGCTGAGGATATCGCCTGGCCCTTAGAGCGTTTACTTAAGCTTCCCCGTAAATAAGAACAACATCAGTATAAGTTCAATGGTCGTAAAATTTTCCATTTTGGTAGAAACACTGCTTTCCAGCTTCAACAACAGGCTAAATAGAAATTACTGACCTACCTAATAGTATTGGTTTGTGGCAGGTG
>JABXWE010033964.1:0-11434 GCA_014611495.1 Limonius californicus
TAATTTTGCTCGAATTAATTTCACAACTTTCTGACTAATCGACTCCATAAATTTACGAAGATTTATTTCATCGTTTTGACAGTTAATTTTATATGTGACTATACGAGCCTTGAATGCTGATCGCAAGACAACGACATCCGCATAATCTGTTTGATTTTGAAAGCTCCTTTTGTGCTGAGCGCTCCTAACATGTCCAGAATAAAATCGTCGTGGAACATGCTCATCACACTCGATGCAGTATGTAGTTGTAGACGTTGAAGGAATAGATGTCGAAGGAGTAGACGATGATGAAGATGCTGGAATGTAAAATAGCACTATAACACATTACAAAATTATACAATATAATTAGTTATACCTTGGGGATATGTAGTTGCAGATGTCGAAGGAGTAGCTGTCGTAGGAGTAGGCGATGAATTGATTAATGCTGGAATATAAAAATAGCATTATAACACATTACAAGATCATACAATATAATTAGTTATACCTTGGGGATTTTTTTGGCTCATTCTAGCCCTCTTTGGGGCACTGCCAGAAGAAACCATCGCGGTACCCCGTGAAGTGGCTGAAATTATTAATGCTTTTATTATTTATACGTTATTAATGATAAACTTTTTAACCTACCGACTGACGATTGGTCATTGGTTTGAGGTCGACAACCTTTACGGCGATGGCGGATCAAGTTGTCAACTCTGGAGAAGGCCTGTTGGCAAACTTGGCAAATGTAATGCATTACTGGTTTAAAATTTAATCAAAGGTTCTTAGCTTTCGCAGAAAAGAGTGCCTCTCAGCATTACACGGTTGGAACGTCGAGTACGTGGGCACAACATCCAACCAGGAAAGGATCGTGGGACGTGTTGTGATTAGTAAAGGACGGGTCGAAAATTAGAAAGCCTTCAGAGAGGTAGGCGGTTCCTCAAATCGCGCTGCTTTTGCAGCACCATGATCAGATTCTGCTTCTTGCGAACGAGGTAGTTGCAATCCGTCACTTCTATCAGAATTTGATCATTGAGCTGCCGTATCCTGGCCTGAAAATCTTTAACATTACCCCTGAACATTCCTGCACCAAAGGCTTGTTCCAGGCGCGTACGCACTTTACAAGCACGGTTGTAACGCGCCTGCGTCCTATTTAAATTCGCCCTGGTGGTTCGAACCTTCTCCTCCGTAACCGTTCTTATGGCATCCATCTCAGCAGCACGATTTGCGAAACCATCCAGCACGGCAACATTCTCCTCTGAAAAGTAATCATCATCTCCCCATCCCGACGATCCAACCTCATTGTCGTCGGATTGGGAAGATGTAGGCGGAACAACATTTTGACTGGAAACTTGAGTGTTTATAATATTTTCATTAAATTCATTAAATTCATTAAATACATCATCATTATCCCAATCTAAAACTTTTGGAATATTAGCGGAACTTGATGGAACAGGGTTATTAGATTGAGATGAGAATAATGCATTTAACGATATTTCAATTGCGTCAAAATCTGAGTCATTAACCCTATCTAATCTAGCCACATGATCAAATAGGGATACGTCTTGTAGGCGTGTCACAACGTCGGACAGTGAGGGATCCTGCTGCATAGGGACAACCTCATCCTCGGCCTCAGGTTGGAAAGGATCGGGAGAGTAGAAGTCTATGGCTGGAGCGCTCTCATCAGCTTCCTCATAGAGTTGCTCCGCAGCTTTATCCCAAGCACTAGGAGTTACTGGGCTCAAGAGGTTATTAAATTCTGGGGTTGAGCATTTCCCAAGGTACTGTGTGATATTGTTCAAATCCGCAAATTGACTAACATCCCCACTCCCCGAAATAGAGAAATGCTTAAAGGAACTTTGTCCTGCAGGCGTAGGAAGCACTTCCGCACCAGCTCCATATGCTAAAGAAGCATTTCCTACAGCTGCAGGCCCTGAAATTTCTAAATCATTTTTGAAAACCGAAACACCATGTTGTAGGAGACGCTGTAACAAAGGCGCCTCAGATTCTTCGAAGGATTCCTCAACAACATTTTCCATTTGAACGGGAGCAATTCGTTCAAATGCAGCATGCGCTGATTCCTCAACGACATTTTCCGTTTGAATAGGAGCAATTCTTTCAAACGCAACATGTGTTGACACAATCTCTTCTTCCTCCGAAGAAACATAAACAATACTAATAGTTTCGTCGGAAGATGAACAAGAATCATCTTCCGAAGAAATCACAATTTTAGCAGGATTAGAACTATTTTCTGAAGCACCTACGTTAGAAGGTCTAACTACAACATTAGACAAAATTTTGACTTTACCTTTAGCAACAGAAGATGAATTAGGATCGGCCGCGGACGAAAAGAAGTTACACACCCTTTTCTGTTTTGAATCTGCAGCAGCATACCTAAAAGACCTCGACGGTTGAACACACCCACTACCGCACGAAACGCACTTAGAAGTTGAAGCACTTGAAGCACTTGAATTCACGAACTGCGCATGCGCAGAATTCATATTAAAACACTAAAGTGAAGTGGCACTATGTAGGTCAGTCTCTCAGTTTTATTGAAAAGAGAAAGTAGGTCACGAACTGCGCATGCGCAAGCCGAGGGGTGGTGGCGGTTATGGAGGGGTTTCGTATGGAGGGGTTTCGTATGGACAAACTGCTTCTGGTCGGTGAGGGGAGAGGGTGAGGGGAGAGGGTGAGGGAGTTTCAAGGCCCCCCAAGCAACAATAATGGGGTCTACCGGAGCCAGTCCAACGATGGGAAAAATTGCATAAAATGCCTAAAATGGAAAATGTTTGCGCATGCGCACATCGACGATATACTGTATAAATACGATTAAACATTTTTTAATTTCATTAGTTAACAGCTTACAAGTAAACAGTACAGTACAGTACAATGCTTTTTTTTTATTATTTAAACTATGGTTGTTTCGGCATTTTTAATGGTTGTGTAAATTATCAGAATTGGACTAACGTCTATAATCTTCTACCGCATCTTAGTACTACATACGCATTTATTTTCCCGGACCGCGAGCATTATTTAAATATAATATTAAAAAATTTTTTTCACGGTAGGTGTGGGTTATTTACATATAACCACGGAAAACTTTATATCGCGGAACCAGAAGAGATAATAATTTTGGAAGAACCATGCACAGAATTAGATATAATAGTAAGTAACATTTTGGATCTCTTTGATGGGGACACCGTAATTTTAGAAATTGGACACAATGACGTTGCTAGACTTTCGGATATTGATGAAACTGACTAAATTCTGTAACAATATTTATAAAAATTTTTAATGTCTTCCTAAATTTTTTGCTTGCAATCATCAAAATTCTAAATTTTTGCTATCATCAAAATTAACATGCATAGAAGCGTAGAAGATTATACTCCCAAATTATGAATAAAAATTTTTAATGTCTTCCTAAAATTTTGCTATCATCAAAATTCTAAAATTTTAATATCATCAAATTAACATGTGTGGCAGAGATTATACCCCATACAAATTACGAATTTTCTCATGGGGCTGTTAACAAGAAATACTGATGGTAAATCCCAGCAGTACGTCCATTACCATTAGAAAATACCGCCTCTGAAGCAAGCATTATCAAAAATCGCTTCAGGACGACTCCGCTAAGCAGAAGCACTCCAAGGGTGACAGTGATAAGAACAATGTTTCCCATTCAATTCCACCTCTGAAGCAAGCATTATCGGAAAATCGCTTCAGGACGACTCCGCTAAGCAGAAGCATTCCAAGGGTGACAGTGATAAGAACAATGTTTCCCATTCAATTCCACCTCTGAAGCAAACATTATCGGAAAATCGCTTCAGGACGACTCAGCTAAGCAGAAGCACTCCAAGGGTGACAGTGACAAGAACATTGTTTCCTATTCATTTTCAATACATTTCCAACGTATGTAACAGAAAGTAACTGAAAACAAATTTGCTACTTCTGAAATGCCTGTAGAGCGCATTTATTTACTATATTTTTCGCATCGTGTTTTATTTCTATTAATAAGTTTAAATTTGTTTAAATAAATACTTTTATCATTATACATCATGGTATGTGTTTTATTTCTATTAATACGTTTAAATTTGTTTAAATAAATACTTTTTATTATACATCATGGCCTGTGTTCTATTTCTATTAATAAGTTTGACCTTAACATTATATATTAATAGCCTGACCATAATATTTTAAAGTGGTCTGACCTTGACGCAAGTGACCATGACATTAAAATAGACTAACCTTGAAAGTGGTTGGTGGGGGGTGACCTCGGGAGGCTCCAGAACTCTCGTTCTTCCTCTACTAAAATACAACATACGTAACGTGGAATTAATTACAAATATTTAAAATTAAAATTTTAGAAGTATAGTTGCTGGTTATATATATTTATTTAGCTTTGAATTTAATTTCGACTAATTTCTTCTATGGGTGCTTAAGCCCCGGAGCACCCACGTAGTCGGCGCCGTTGGGGGAGATAGAAGGAAACCCTCACAGCTCAATAAAATGGATAGCTAGAACCAGTACTAGGTATATTCAACATGGCAAGAGACAGTAAAATATTTGAAGATGACGGATATCCAATTGTTGGAGAGACACCATAAGAAGTTCCAAGACTGTTCCGCTTGCGGGCGAGTTTCCTATCCGCTTGTGTTTGCAATCACTTATCTGATCTGCTATGGTATTCCCAGTTTGTCCGATATAATGTTTGCCACTAGAGCAGGGGATGTTGTAGATGCCGAAAAGCTCGAAAAGTGACCTTTGGCGGATGAAATACTACAGCTTTAAGTTTCCTTAGTCGTCAAGACAGCTTTCATGTTGCATCTTCTCAAAATATGTTCTATTTTATCGGTAGCGCCTTAACTATAAAATAAATAGACAAGCCCTATCGGAGCTATGGCTTCTTCTTTAGCCTTGGGATTTTCAACCTTATGGATTCATTTTCGGTTGTATTGTTACACCGTCAGCAAACTTTGATTACAGTTGTCTCAAGTAATTAAAATCGCAGTACAAAATTAACGTCAGCTAGTCCGAACACAAAACTGAATTATGCTGAATTAGTATTTAAGCTCCCAACCATAATATCAAAGCAATATGGTTGGTTCATTGTCCAGACTGCTTATCAGTCTCATAATACTAAATTGCTTGTCTGCGGCTTGCAGATTTACCCGATGCACTGTCTGTGCCTCTAAGTTAAGTTATTGCATTTCTAATATCATAGTAGAAGTCAGTTTCAAAGAAACTCAGCAATGTAAGGCCGTACTGCGTAAAGCTTCTTACTGTTATCATTATAACCATTCCATAAATAAGACTTAGTTGTAGCAATTTTGTGTTTTTCACAGAAAATCACTTAAACTGATTTTAGCTACTGAATCGAGCTTCGTCAGGTACTAATCATTACAACAGGTTGATTTTATTAAAGTATTTTCCGTAGCCAAACTTTATTGAACATTTTGTTGATTATTCCGGATCTTGCAATATTCTGGAAATAATACAGGATGTTTAAGGAGGAATAGTGAATATTTTTTAGGAACTGGTGATATGTATTATTTGCAGTAAAACAGTTTATATAAACATACAGCTGTTTGAATGTTACCCATAAAAGCCTCACAAATTGTGTTAAAAAAACGCAAATGACATATTAATTGCATTTTATTGATTGTTTAAATGATATATAACACACTAATAATTTGAATTATTTCAAACTAGTTGTTCAAAAATCTCACCACCTACTTCAATGCACTTACAACTCTCTTGACAATATCACCTGTAGATATTCTGGAGCCATTCTTCGGGAATGTTAGATTTAGATGATGTGTTACTTGACGGCTAGATATTGAAGGGGTTTCGTCTTGCTGCAAGAGCATACCCATCCTTGTAGCCCAAGGAATCCCTCACATCACACATATTTCCGCGCAAATTTCAAACAGCTGTATTTTCGTAACCATTGAAAATTGAACACAGTCATGTTTATATAAACTTCTTAATATGAAATAGTCCGTACTAGTTAAGGGCGTATCTCAAAAGAAATCATTCGAAATATTCGATTGAGCATATATCTCCAAATGTGAGAAATTCATTCGAATGATAAAAACTTCTCGAATACGTTCTATTAATGGGGCGGGTATCTGGAATGAAACAATTTGAAGTATTCGATTATGTGTGCATCACCGAGATGCTAGTAATTCATTCGAAAGATTAAAGCTTCTAGGATTACTTTCTTTTCGTTGTTCGACTGGTCATTGAAATATCATTTGTGTCGGTATAGAATTTGAGTATAAATTTAAAGTTCGAGAAATACTAGAAGATAAATTACAATATAAAATAATTGGCTTGTTTTTTTGTGATGTTTTGTGCAGCTGAGTTAGCAAAATTAGAATTTCGAACGAGCAGGTTTAAGTTACGTTTACTTATTTCTACTTTTTCGTACATAAATTCACAAATATTAATTGCAAATTATGTTAGGTTGATTAATATTCAATTAAATACATTATTGTCATAAACTAGATAAATAAATAAAATAATTTCAGCAAAATATGTTACTGTTTGAAAATATTAAACCAAATTTTTTTATCTTAATCAGTTACGATCATTTGTAATCTTTCTGGCTTTTGCTATTAGTTTTCCGTTTAAAAAACTTAGTGGCTAAATTGGTCATCATGATTACACTTATAGAGATATAAACTATTAATCAATTATAATAAAATAATTAGAAATATCATTAATATTTAATAATTTATAATACGGAAATCCATGAAGCGGCATTTAGAATCAGGTTAATCTTACAATGTGGCGAAAGCTAAATAATTACAGAAAACAATCCACTCGAAAATGGAAAAATAATTCCATATAAGAGCGGGAGTGCCAGAGAGTCATTCGAAATATACTATGCGCGCGCAATTCGGATTCGAATGAATAATTCGAATTAACATTTCGATTATTTAAGTCATTCGATTATGATTATGTCCATCACTAGTCCATACTTACCACCTCCTGTTTTCTATTCCTCCTGAAACACCGTGTATATCTGTTTAGTCTATTGGTTGTTTTGGTTCAGATTATTAATTGATTGATTACATTTATTCGTTTTTGTAATACTGTATGTCAGTATCTTTCATTCGAACAGTAAAAAATTTAGTTCTCGCTTGCACTTGTAAACATGCAAATACAGTTTGTAATGTAGGAAGAGAATTGTTTAACTCGTTTTTTTTTTCGTACTATATAGATCCGTCATTTTTGATGTGTCTGTTAGATTTTTATTTAGGTTTCCGCTTTTTTAGCCTGGGTTGAATTTCAAATTTTATATATGTATATGTTTTCATATACATTTGTTTAGTTTTCCTATGCAAACATTCCTACTAAAGAGCAATCGAAACAAAATGAGAGTAGGCCGTGGACGTGAAAATGCGTGTCGTAACTTTGTAATTACATACATACGTTTGGATTTTAGCGTTTGCTAAATTAGTTGAATTACACAGTAGTAATGAAAAAGTGGTATTGTACTATGTGCTACGTTGGTGTTCAGTATAAGGTCGAATCTTGGGTACAATACTCGGAAAACGTCAATTAGTTACAATTCTTCTTAGCGGAGTGTATCTCTGACGGCATATAATAAATAACTAATCTGCTTTTCTGATCTAAATTGGGGAACATGATTAAATAGTTGTGGGTATAATTAAATTAGTTTGTTCTTGCGCGCCTAGATTTATGAACTTTATGAATACAGAGAAAAGTAAATCGTTAAATCCGAAATCAGTATTTATCCCGATTATGAAATGCAAATTACATTATTTGGTGAACCATATTTATATATTTATATCAGATTTCTTACTTTCAGAAATGGTTTTTGTTGCAGATTATATTCGACCAATATGTCTTCCATCATTAGACACGAGGCATCCGAAACCTGGCGAAATATTAACCACATCTGGTTGGGGATATTATAATAAGCTCGTGGAGAGTAAAAAGCGAATTCTTGGCAAAATAATAACGAAGGAAGAGTGCATACATGGTTTCACAATAAGTAACCACTCCACGATTAGCAAAACGATTACTGAAAATAGTATCTGCACTCTTCACCAAGGCAATCATTCCGAAGAAACATGTAATAGTGATCTTGGCGGACCCGTCATGTTTTCTCACGGGTCTCAATGGTATCAGGAAGCTGTAGTGGCATTTAGCGTTAATTGTCTACGAACTGGGACGCCAGAGGTACATACAGGTTTAGTACCTTATTTGGAGTGGATTGAAGAAAGTTTAGAAGCGTAAAGACAACAAAATATCTAACAAATATAAGTTTTTGGTTGGTAATCATATTTAAGTATTACGATTTTACTGAAATGTACAGTATAGTCAATAGAGAGATAAACTGTCCGTGTAAAAAACAAAAATTATGTGGTATATAAAATATTAAATATTTCTAATAGATGATGATAGGTGACAATTTAAAATAATAAATTATTTTAGTTTTAAGAACAAAGCGAAGACAGAAGTTTCATTTTCCATTGACACTGCTTTTCTTGAAATACAATTTATAATGTTCCACTGTATTTTATTTTATATTTATTGAAATCGCTGAATTGATTGAGTTTTCTGTTTTAAACATTTTGTAGCTGTATAAATTTCAGTTTGAAATGAATCAATGTTATATATCAAGAGATCCAAAAAAAGCTGATCCCCAGCGGGCTGTGGAATGAAAAGTCACGTCTTTTCTAGACTAAAAGATTGTTTATAATGTCAATTTCAGGTTAGGTTGTGTTAGCTGGAATTAAATAATAATGAAACGTCATTTTTAGAAGCAGAAATCTTTTATTGAGCAACAGTAAAGGAAATGAATAAACCTGAACTAATGTAATGATCACAACAAATGTTGAAAATGTCTGCGTTCTTCCTCCAAACATTTCTGAACTCGTCTTCTCATACCTTGTGACGCCCAGCTAAGGATCGGCGACACAGTGAAGGAAATAATTTTTCCTACACCAAAAAAATATATAACGACAACACCAGTAAGGTCCAGATATCGAAGGCAAGGGTTCGACTAACTGCAGACGAAGAAGGGTTGGTTCGAAATAAGCCTAGGCGCCACCTGTTTAAAATTTAAACCCTTGTTCTCGAAGATGTCGTAGATAAACAGGAATCTTTCTGGAAGCGGACTTACCTTACTGATAACACTAAAGTCTTTCATATAACTCTAAATCACAATAAAACAACAAAATACTTGACGTAATCTTCTAGTATAATAAATAAATGGTAATTTGAATTACAGGTAAATATAAAGGTTTGACCACATATAATCAATATCTCAAAATTATCGACCCCAAATTGGTCACAGTTATAAATATATATTAATATCTTTCTAATAAAGAACAGACCACAAACGTCCCTGTCTGATTTAATTATACGTCTAATGATTAAACTTAAACCTGGGGAAAACGATAATGCGTCAATAATAAAAGTAGTAACCAGAAGCCTTAACTAGCCTCGCAAAATTAATAATTCAATACGTTACACGCCTAATTCACGATAAACGAGATCTCGATTATGTAAACTAAGAATAAATTCCTATGATTGAGGTACAAGCGCATCAAAAAAAAATATAGTGGTTCGCGCAAAATCCTCCCTCATTGAATTTCTTCGCCAATAAAAAAATTAAATCCGAACCTCGAAATATGCGGACCGTTTACAAAAGTTATAAACTGTAATAAGAATTAAATATATAAAATAATTAGTTGTACAAATTTGTTCGGTATGACTGTATAATTTGAATCGGTACAAAGAAAAATTACGCGGTCGTATTATGCTGGATGTCCTTCAAAATCCTTGACGTGCGAAAATGTAAAGGAATATTTTAAACAGACCTTTTTGGTGCAGAATTCCACATCTGTATTGGCAGCTGGTCTCATACTTGCATGTTTGAACTTGACCTTGCAATTTTCTGGCCACAAAGCGTCTCGATTTGTTTCCGATTTCTTTGATGTAATTATAAAACTTCCAACCGGATGTAAATGGTTGTCGATATTCGATTTCTCAGCAGCTCCGAACTGTTTGTAGATGTTCAGATTTCTTCGCAGCTACTAAATTCTTTTTGCCTACATAATTCAAGAGATTTAATAAAGAGAAAAGAAAGAATCAAACTCCCGCAGCTCACCAAAGATGTAAATCGGCACTAGAAGACCTCTTCAAGGGTGTAATAAATTGGTTAAAAACCTAGGGAAGATCTCACTAACACCACACGGTTAAGATTTCCCTCAACTAGACCTTTTCAACAAAATTAGGAATAAATCCTTGGTCGACACGGACCGCGGTGAAAAATCTAGTACACACTTGTCAGGTATCAGAATGCTAATGCTCTCAAATCACAAGAATATTTTAAGCGGACCATGCGCGAAGCTAGAAGTTTAAATTCAAAAATCTCGAGGCGCGCTGACTACACACTTCAACCGAAACAAAATCAGCAACATACACTGTGCGTCGAAATCGCACGTTACAGATTCCCCCCCACCAAACTTTTACGACGACCAAAACTTTGGTCCGAGAAAAATGTACGAAAAACCCAGAAAATGACGTAGTCATCCCAGAGGAAACCGTAGCGACGAGGAAAAAGGGTGAAGAACAATAACGTGAGTCTTCCAACCGTCCACAGCATACATTCGAGATCCAAACTAATGAAAAAGAAAAAAAAATCTGACTGAAAACCAAAACCCAACCCCACACAAAACACACCTATCTGGATGGCAGAGAGGAATTCATTCCAAAACCATAAACCAGAAATCGAGATTCTACTTCCAACATGTAACGAGGAGCCGCACCATAATTTACCACTACATCCATGATTGTCTAAAGTCCAAAACCAACCATGAAGTGTTTAAGCGTAGATGGAAATGCTGCTTTAGTGACCATCCCTGCAATGCCCAACCAACCACCCTAAAAGCATCTATTCGTTATCAGAAAATGAAGGTTCGTGGTGTAGCTTAAGATCCTTGGCGTGCCAATTTCCTTTAAACCGACCATCAGTATCCGTTAATTCAAAAGTCCACGGAGAAAGTTTCTTGCGTATCTTGAAAGGACCTACATATTTCGGAGCAAGCTTGGCCGAATAATATTTTGAAGCGTCTGATAACATCTTGTTTCTTCGCCACACTAATTGGCCAGGAAAATAATCAACATGACGTCGACGTAAATTATAAGCGTTTCGACTCTTCTCATAAGCCTTTAGCAACCTAGTATGTATGTCTTCATATAGCTTCTTGAATTCTTGGGAACGAATTTGGATCTTAGCTATGTCACGGATAATTTCAACATCTTCTTCATGATTCTTCTCGATATCATCGGTACGGTACTCATCTCCATCTAATACAATCTCTCTACCAAAATTTATGAAGAACGGAGTCATACCAGTTGATTCATGTTTTGAAGTACGTAACGCACAAGCAACTTTCGCTAAATACATATCCCAGTCTCT
>JABXWE010033965.1:0-13617 GCA_014611495.1 Limonius californicus
AATGGCCGAAAGAGTTGTTCAGCAACAATTAGGTAATATTCTATCGATGTACTAATGACATTTTAAATTATCTCATTGTGCAATATTTTAGATAATGGAAACGAAAATTATTTTAACTTAATCTAGATGGAACAATTATTTCTACAGTGCCACCAAGCAAACAAGTCTCTTGGGTAGGCGTGGTGTGGTGTCGCTGTATTTTAGAGGTACACTCAGCGTCAACAGTACTTTGGCGGTAAATTTAAATGTGTACCATTGTGTATTTGCAAGTTTATTAATTTTTCTTATGTACCTACGTTCTTATATAAATTTTTTAAAACTGTTAAAAGAAAATTTAGTAGACAAGTACCAGAATTAGATTTGAGAAGGAAATAAATAAGGAAATTTTATTTTTATTTTATTATTTTATTAATTAATTACAGCAGAAAGAACAATAAGTAGGTATTTCTTTCAGAACAACTTTAATGAAAAAAAATTACCTAATTTTTGTTACGAATTTTATTGCTGTCCCAGTCGCTGCCGCAGCTAGTTCTGTAGCCCTTTCCAAAGGAAATGTCCACACACCGGCAGCTTTTTGTCGGTCGAAGAACTCTACAACATTTTTAATAATATTTCTGGTTTCAGAATGAACAGTTTTTTTCCGTTTACTTGCCATAGCGATAAAAGCGGTTAGAAGAAATGGATTCTATAAATAAATACATAAATAGCAAATACCTAATAGGTAAAAAAAATATTTTGAGGTTATGCGATAGTTTCATTTTAATTATACTTTAAATTATCTATAAAATATATGCCTACCTTATTTCGAATAAGACGAACAAAAATAGTCTTGAAAAAGACTGATTTCTTTTATAAAGATGAACGAAAGCAGAGAAATTTAAGAAACACAAACACGCGATAACCTGTCAATTTGCTAGCTACTTTCACTTTTGTCAGGGAAGGTACAACGCCGGCAGAACTTGTAGGTATTGGCTGAAACTTTTACCGCCACGAATTTTAAAAATTAGTTGGCATATTTTCCGATGGACTTGTTTGGTTGGTGGCGCTGTATGTACAATACTAGACACCAGAAATATAGTCGTAAATGTTAATCTGTTGTTGATTTAAACATCTTTAAGTAGGTGAACAAACAGGTATTCAAAATAATTATATTCAGGCTGATTTTAAGTTTTATGAAATTTTGAGAAAGTTGAGTGCATTCTTGACCATAACCAATGTGGCATTGAGGTTATGGTCGTTGGAATGCGTCTCCTCTCGAGACATAATTGCATCCAAGTTAGGGTTGATTTATTTACTACTATATTTTTGGGACAAGTGTAGCTTACTCTCCAACTTCAGCATCGCAGAAACAGCCTCCATTGCAAATATCACTGATGATATTGTCAGTGAGGGCTTCTTTATTCTTGTACTTGACTCCTTGGAAGTAACAGTGTTGGCCGCTTTCTTGCAAATGCTTGCAATCGTAACTTGATGGACAGAGGTCTTCTGGTTTGTCTTTCACTGCTTTGCAACCGATTTCGTCATATAATAAAACGCCCAGCCTGTCGCAGTTGATGTCAGCTAATTACACAATGGTTGTTTAAAATATAGTTTTCACATATTTGTTGAATTTATTTGAAAGGTTAATGGAAATAGCTCAAAAATGCAAACATAATGTAATAATAGATTTAAAGTATTATTTTAAATGCTTGAATACATAAGCTTTAACGATTTTTACTTCTACCGGTTTTATGCATTGTTTGATTATTTTACTAAGAAATATGGTTTCATGAATTCGGCTTGAAGGTCGCAGGAGAGAAAGAATATATTATGGTCTTATGGGCAACAATATATTGATTTTATTAGAATTTCCTTAAATTGGGGAATGTGAATAATGTTCTGATGACTCGCTGTTATTGTTGTTCAAATTCGTTGCATTGTTTTGTCTAACTAGATAGATTGTAAGATAATAAAGTTATAAAAAAAAAATTAGGTATTCAAGCATAAATTTTGGTAAGTTACCTTAGACGAATAAGCTTGATATGTGGGTTATTTAAAGTATTACAAATATTTGTTTGGGCAGATTACATTAGGGCGATTTTCCTATATGGAATTTTTCATTTTAGTATACATTGTACATGTAATTGTCTATGTATACTTGTATACGTAAGGGGTCAACAACCTTTTCGAAGGGAATCGGGCCACTTGAGTAACCAATGAGTGATGGTAGGCAGGTGGGAGGAGAACGTCATGCGGCCCCTCTAAGAAAAGGGTTCTTTGTCAGCTTAACTATGAAAACAACAACCCTATCTTAACTCTCAAATCGGGAAGTGATATATTTTTCGATCCCGGAAATCTTGAATCCGTTCCTGCTGGAAGGGCATTAGAGCCGGGTTGGCAAAGCTCCAGGTGCCACTACCCTTCCGGTGAGTATCTGAGAGCTATTGGGGTTGTGATAGCTTCTAGTATACCACATCACAGGTTCCCCATTATACTTTTATTTATCAGTTTTGCTATTACTTTAACCAATCGAAATATGACAGCCGACATTTGGCCCATTATGCCAAGTCCTTCAAAATTGTCAATTTTTTGCTCATGTTAGTAAATATTTTATGTTATGTAATGTTACACAGTTTCGCATTGTTTTGTTTACATAAGTCGATATTGAAATAAAGAATCTAAAAAGATAAATTTGTTGATTACTTTAGGGAGAAATAGGGAGCAAAAGTAATACAAATAACTATACTACCTTGCGGGTAGCGTAACAATTAGTGGACTTTCCGACAAAAGGGTTATGGTTCCATCAGTAATAATAATAAAAGTATGAGTAAAAACAAGAACAAGTTGTGAAATCGACCGCCGAAGCGGGACGATAAGGTTCTTTTACGAAATATTACGCGGGCCGCACGGGAAAGAGTGTTTTGATGAAACTACGCGGACTGCATGAAAAGTCGTAGAGGGCCGCGGATCGCCGCTCCTGCTTTACATAATATGTACTTTTTTCTCCTCTTCATTCATACTACCGTTCTCCCTTCCCCCGGAACCGCTTTCGCGTTACTTCAGGAGGGTGCGGGCGTCCCTTACACACTAACCATTCATGCAACATGCACCCTAAATTTAACTAACAATAAGCGAAACGCGGTCGCCCCAGTCGGGATTCGAAACCTCGACCGATCGGACCGAATTTCGCACTGCTCCACCGAGGCCCCTTACATAGTACGTACTAAACAGCTTAATTTTAGGAGTGTCTCTCTGAAAGGTACCATCTAAACAGGGTCTACCAAAAATGGCGTATACGCTCTGTAAGATGTTAAAATGCAAGTAGAAATGTATTTGAAATACAAAGACAAAACATTGGGTCCAGGTTAAAAAGATATGGGAGCTACGAGACTCATTTTATATCTAAAATTATATTCTTTGATGCTGCTAGCTATTTTGTACTACACTATATTTTGTATAAAATCACTACAACTTTCTAATTTTAACAACCTATATACTTCTATATATTTGAAATAGCGATAAAATTCTGTGGAGGTACGCTAGTTTACTCCAATAGCTTTTTTAAATATTTTTTTATTAATATATAAATAATACTACCAAGAGGTAATATTATTTTTTTGCACATTTGAGTATTTTCATGCATTTATTCAGTGTGTTTCCAAAGCGGTAAGTTGTGGTTACCGTCCACGGGCGGATAGTAAAAAACGGAAGGTTACCACATGCTTCACAACACATTACTGGTTACACTTCGTAACAACAGCATTAGGTATGAACCAAATCAAAGTTGTATTTAGAAATTAAATATTT
Organism: Limonius californicus; assembly: GCA_014611495.1. NCBI lineage: Eukaryota > Metazoa > Arthropoda > Insecta > Coleoptera > Elateridae > Limonius > Limonius californicus. The sequence goes on from JABXWE010033965.1 coordinate 3,787, forward strand.
CATCATTTCCCTTAATCCAGGACTCTGATCAGCACAGAAAATAGTTTCCGAACATTTCATGTTTCGAATTTTGGAAAAATTTCAGTACACCACGGTTCGCTAAATTTGATTAAGATACATCAAATTTGCAGGGTATAGTACGTATAAGAGCAAAGCTATGCACTGCTTATGAAAACGTAATAAAAGTGCAAAAAAGGGCCACTTCTGTTTACTGTTCTCCTTAACACCTGCCGGTAGGTAATTTCCTTTAAAATTAATATCATTACAGTTTACTAAATAATTTATTTTTAAAAACTGCGCATGAACAGAGCATACTGAATAACTTATAATGATATTCGTATTACAAACAATAGTGATTTCTATATTAAGAAAAAGTATAATGTCAAAATAATGCAACTATTGAGACACTCTGTATAACATATGAAGTTGACTTTTGTTAGGTAAACGTATCTTGTGTTCAGTCTTCGTACAGAATAGAAATTAAAAGCTTTCATTTGTCGATACTTACATCAAAGATGTTTAGAAAATTGACACAAAATTTTGGAAAAATATTCGAAATTATGAAACAGCAATATTAGGGTACGTATCGCTGTAATCAGAATATCAATTTCAAAAAAATAAGAATATATGGGACACTGTCTTCAAAATAAAAAAGTTACTGTCTGTTTCTGTGAAAGTAGTAGAAAATCAAATAATCAATTTTTTGCATGTATCTCCCAAACCAAATTTAATGGTGTATCATAATACATCAAGAGAATGAACGGGTGGAGGGGGTCTCCTGTTTATATTCACACCCTGTATATTCTGATAACATGATACTAAGAAAAATATTAATTTTAATTGGTTACTAAAAAATATGTATTAATATATTTTATACCGGGTGGGGCAATAGTGCGTGGGAGTTCGATAGCTCGCATACCGTAACAGATAAAAAAATCTTTCTGTCGTAGGCACAATGCAAATTCAGGCATTTGATAAAAGGCCTAGGCATTTTACAAAAAGCCGGTAAAACGTGATCGTGAGAACGTTCTTGCGTTATTACTAGATAATTTTAGGCAACTTGTAAAACGCCGGCAAAACATGAGTTGCATTATACGTATCTCATTAGGCCTACTTAGTTTCAGGCATTTTACAATTTGCCAAATACGAGTTAGTCAAAACACACGAACGCGGTAATTTCACATTTGCACGTCTACACTAACATAACCTCAAAAAAGTACGATTGTTTAAAGTTCCTTACGTGTATATTAGTGAAAAATGGGTGATAATCGCGATGATATTATGCAAGTAACAAATGATACTGTTCACTTAGAAGCAAAAGTGCTGTTCAACAAACAATTGCAACAATTTTACAGTGAAAGAAGGAAAAACGATCCAATCAAGAAACTTTGGACTGCTGCTCGAGTTAACGAAGTGATCGAAGAAATCAACAGCGGTAAATTAGCTGAATCAACGGGCATTAAAAGAAGCAATAAACAGTATCATTCCATGAAAAAATATGATGTACTGTCTGTTGGTAACATTGAACATCTAGTGCTAAGACGAAACACAGTTGATCAACCTATAATTTATATAATACCCACGGAACAATATTTTGATGTATTAGTAGAGTGTCACAAATCTACAGGATATGGCGGGCGAGATAAAATGTTATTCGCGCTGAAAAATAAATATAACATTCCTAGAGCTGCGGTCGAAACTTTTATTCCACTTTGCAGGGAGTTCAATCTCAAAAAGACACAACCACGTAAGGGATTAGTCGTATGCCCTAATCTTTCTAAAGATTTTAATGTTCGAGGTCAGGTGGACCTGATGGATTTTCAATCTGCTCCCGATGGAAATTATAAATGGCTTCTTAATTATCAAGATCACGCTACCAAATTTTTGCATCTGCGCCCCTTACAGACAAAGCGCGCTTCAGAAGTAGCATTAGAAATGGTAAAAATTTTTCTACAATTCGGAGCACCGCATATATTACAGAGCGACAATGGCCGAGAATTTACCGCATCTGTAATCGAAGAGATTGTTAGTTACTGGCCTCACTGTAAAATTGTACATGGGAGACCACGTCACCTTCAAAGTCAAGATAGCGTAGAGCGTAGCAACCAAGATGTGGAAAATATGCTTCGTGCTTGGATGTCCGATAATTCTTTTACAAATTTGTCCATAGGTTGCTACTTTGTGCAGTGGCAAAAGAATTCCTCTAAGCACCGTATCATTGGAAGAACACCATACCGTGCGTTATTTGGAGCTGAGCCAAAAGTAGGACTAAACTCGACTAATCTTCCAGACTCTCTAATAAAAGAGCTTCGTAGCGAAGAGGATCTAGAAAAAATAATACACGGACAAACAGAAGGGAATGAGGACACATGCGAAAACGATTCTTATCCACAGCAAGAAATTGAAAGCAGCCCGTCTAATGCAGAAGAAGAATCAACTGATAGAAACGCAGATAGAATAAGCCCGACGCCAAGTGATGCTGCAGTGTGTTGCGTCGTGTGCAGTGGCAAGGTCGAAAACAATCCTCTATCTTCATGTGATGTATGTCGTGGTAGCGTACACTTCAATTGTGGTTTCCTGAAGCCGGGGACCTCATCATCACAATCTGAAGTTATATGTGCTCTTTGTTCAACTGAAGAAGTTATCAAAAATGAAAGGCAAAAATGTTTTGCTGGTCAGAAAAGGGCGGCTGAAAAAATGACACAGGCATCGAACAAGAAGTTTAAATCTATTGAAGTCGGATCGTATGTTTCTCTGGCAGTTCCCAAGGTCGATCGGGGACCTCTCGATTCGCAGAATTTAATAGTAAAAGTAGATATGAAGAACGGGTTCTATAAAGTAGGTACTTCAAGAGGAATTATAAAATCTTGGTTTTCAAGAAATGAAATTCAAGATTCTTCGTCTGGTTTCCAAGATGAAGTCTCTGATCGAGTAATCACATTGAGACAGGCAGTTGCATTTCATTCAAAATTCGGTGGTCAAGGTTTTCAGAAATGTTCGTGTAAAACTGGCAATAAACAGTGCAATTCAAATAAATGTGCCTGCTTTAAAAGTAAGAATTTATGTACCTCTAAATGCCATAGAAGCTTGACATGCAGTAATAAATAAATAGATGTTTTGCCTTTGCAAATTTTACTTAATGTTGAGAATTTAATTATGTTGAGTTTATTTGATTGATGTGTACTTTAGATTATAGTCAAAGTTTGTTTAGATATCTATGCACTCACGTATTTTTTTAATTTTAGAAAAGTTTATTTATTTGTTTCGAAATAAAGCTGTCGTTAATAAGTCTATTTCTTATTTCTTATTGTGACTGGGAAATAACAGGAATATTGTAAAATGCCTCAAAATAAGCAGGCAAAATGAGATACGTTTTCTTCCACACATGTTATGCCGGCATTTTGTCAAATTGCCTACAATTATCTAGTCATAACGCAAGAAAACTCTCAGGATCACGTTTTGCCGGTTTTTTGTAAAATGCCTAGGCATTTCTAATGCAGATGTAATTTTTTTTAAATGGAATGCCCTGAATAATTTTCATATTTAACACTTCTCTTGCGATGTTTATTCATATCTAAAATATTAGCGCCATCTAATATCCGATTTAGAAGTAATAAATTTTTTTTAAATTTTATTTTTACATTACTCCACTTAACAATTCACCACTTCCGCGGCCGCAGCTTTGAAGACAAAATTAAGTAAAGACCTTATTGTAGAAGGTTGTAGGGTGCTCTTGTTTAAATATCGTAGAGCCACCTTGTACAGGGTGTTCGAAATTAATTGTCACATTTTGAGAACTTCAAAGTTATTTTTCTCAACTTTTGCAAATGGAACACCCTGTATATTTTTAATATATACCAGTATATATATACCCGGTATACCAGCTATCGAACTCCCACGCACTATTGCCCCACCCTGTATACTTGTCACAATTGTATAAGTTTAACCAACCCAATACATCTACATACCGGGTGAAAACGAGATGAGGTAACAGCATGTAACTTTTCTGTTTTTAAACCTATTATTTTCAAATTTTAAACTAAGATATACCCTGTAAATGCGCAACTTTAAGAATGTTTTAACCTTCGCTTCTACTTCCGATTTGACCGGAAGCGATCTCAACTTTTTATTTTTAAATACAACTACCTCCGTTCTTTTGTGATAATCATATTTGCTGTAAAATTTGCAGTACATTGATATGTCACACAATCATATTTTATTTTAAAGTTTTTAAAGTTAGATGCTGTTACCTCATCTCGTGGTCACTCAGAGTACGATTATTTTAAACCTAATGAAAAAATGTCTAAAATGTTGTGGAAACTGAGTTAAAAATTTCACACTTATCGGTAAAATAAGTCACTAATCATGAACATAGATAGTTCATTACCAGAATTTAAATATAATGTGAAACATCTCTATTATTTTATATTTCTTGAAGAATTTAAAATTTAAAACCTTTAAAACAAATATTGTTTCTGCTTCCGTTTCCTTGTTACATTGTAGTGAACGGAAAAATGTATTATTTTACATTAAATTTTAACAGAAAATTAATATCATATACAAAATAAAATGAAACAGTCTGTTCCACTTCTCACCTTCACAATATTGTATCTCTATTATTTACTTCTGATCGATTTCAAATTTTGGTCAATTATACTACCCTTTAAAAGGGATATTTATACAATTTTAGTATACCACATTAGGCCTAGATTTAAAAAAAATCCTAATTAATTTTTGTAATTACTTTTAACCGCAGTAGGCTACTGTTTTGCAGTATAATTATTTAAAACTTTAACAGTAACCCTTTTGAAGGGTAGTATAGTTAACCAAAATTTGAAATTAATCACAAAATAAATAATGAAGATACAGGGGTGTGAAGAAAGTGAAGCACACTGCATATAAAGCGTGCAGGGAGATATTAAAAACAACATTTTTACAATTTGCTGCTTACATTTCACTTCACCAAATGTTAGGAACGCCACTAAAGGCAATACGTATAAAATGTTTCTGAACATTTTCAAGAAACAGGCGTTCACAAACGAGAAAGAAAGTTAACTGTTGCGATTTTGAGGATTCCCGATGTATTTATTTAAATCATCGGGTGGTGCGAACCTTGACGGTATTTCGACTTACTGTTTTCATACATATAATTCAAGGTGCTTTTCAACGGTAAACAATTTGATGGTCAGGGTTAGCAATTTTTTAGTGATTCATGAGATTAATTAAGCGAGATGGTAAAAGAGGAAGAATCAAAACAAATTATGACTATATTTTTGTTTATTGTTATTATAACACTTATATTATACAGGGTGTCTCAAAATGTACCGGAAATATTTCAAAGATGAATTCTAGAACTTATTTAGAGTCGAAAAGTCCATATAAACATATATCCTAAAAGTAACCGTCAACGAGTTATTGTTTATTTCATAATTTATGTGGCTAAAATTTTAGTTCAACGAATTCGCAATTCTTCTACCGTGTGCACTTCAGTTGCATAAACAATCTGTTTCATATGACCCCAAAGATAAAAATCCAATGGAGTCAGGTCCGGCGAACGCGGTGTGGCAGTTCAAATGGTCCAATCAGACGATAATTAAGAATACCATTATATTAACACTAAATATATGTTGAAAATGCGAGCGTCTTCTTAAATGAGGATTTTCTGCAGCCCTTTCATGAAAATTGTGATAATTATTGATACCATTTCGTGTGAAAGAAGTTTCATCGGTCCCTAAAATATGTGGTAGATATTGATTATTTTGTATCCAATTACAAAATCTTAAACAAGCTTCAAAATGATTACCTAAAGCTTGAACTCTTTGATGATGATATGGATGTAAGCGAGAACTTATTATTCTCCAAACCTGGTTTCTACATATTCCAGTACGTAATTCATATCTTCAGACATTTAAAGACAGATCTTCTTGTAATAAATCAAGAACTTGTTTATCATCGTTTATGGGTCTACTGTCAACTCCTTGGCCGACTGCATGTCTTGCATTGAAGGTGCCACATTCCCTCAGCTGACGATGTGAATTAAAGAACACTGCACACGTAGGCAGTCTTCTATTGGAATATCTTCTACGATATCCTTGTTGTGCTGCGAAAGCATTTCCATCACACAGGCCGTAAACATAATGAATATCTGCATATTCTTAATTTGAAAATAACATTGGCATTGCGAATCACTTGTGAATTACAATGGGAATAAGGATACAAAGAAGAAACCAATAACTTCAGTATCACAGTAATAAACTGACAAGTTGTAAACAATACTTAGTTAAAAGCGATGTTCAAATGTTACCAAACAAAAGACACGAATTAGATCAGTATTTCAAAAATCCGTTGAACTAAAACAATAACTCTTTAACGGTTACATTTACGATATATGTTTATCTGAACTTTCCGATTCTAAATAAGTTTTACAATTCATCCTTGAAATATTGCCGCTGAGCTCACTACTTCGTCTACGTAATCTTTAGACCAAATATAGAGACACTTTCTGGTTCTTCTTAAGAGAGATTTGGTTACCCTACGTAACATATCTTGTGATTTGGAATTAGCTCTGCCGCCTGTAAAACGTCTCCTAAGATGTTCAACAGTTTCTGGTGGTGTTTGGTACACCATATCTTTCATATGGCCCCACCAATAATTATCTAAACAAGTTAAGTCCGGAGATCTTGGCGGACAGGGGTGCTGTTCTCATCTACCAATTATATGTCCTTCAAACCGTTTATTCAAAAATTGTTTTACACGTAACGTAAGTGCGTAGGGGCACCATCGTGTTGGTACCACATACCACGTCTGATCATCTCCCAAATGATCTTCTAGAAAATTTAAATATCTGTCGGTGGTTAAATGGTTGCGGCAAATGATCCAGCGGCAAAATTCCACACGACTAGGAAATCTGTAGGTAAAAGGGCTTGAACCGGCTGGATATGAAGTGGACATAAACCATGACGTTTTAATGTTCTCCAGACTTGCACTCGTGGTACATTAACTTGTGCAGATATACGACGAACAGAGGTGCTGGGACTATTATCAATTTCTCGCAGCAGCTGTATTGGACGCTCGGTTGACGGTTTTGGGAAAGTTCCGTGTTCACGTAGGTGGTTGTATACTCGTCGATCTGGTAGTCGCCGATTTGGAAGTCTCGGCCCATATTCTCGAGCAGCCTCTACTGAGTTTCTATCACAAAAACTGTACCCATATGTAATGGATATCGGCGTACTTTCGTGTTGTAAAAGTAAATATCATCAACACTGTTAATAAACGCAAGCAGAGAAATCAACTTTGCGGTGCTTTACTATTTCGGCTGCTTCAGTATTTAACTAAAACAGCCTATAACTTCTTTAATAGTCGATTTAGAGAAAATGACCACTCCTTAGTTTTGACTCTTTGACTTTCACCTGTTCTACACGTAGGTGAAGTAGTGACGTCACGTCATGAGGCATCCTGTATATATTATATAAATTAATTGCACCTATCTGCGAAAGCTAAGGTTGCGTTTACTATTTACATATATTGAATTAAGAATTTCAGACACAATGTCAAATCAAAGTTTTATAAAAAATTAGGAAACTGTGCTAAAGGCTTCGAAAAAATGTATTGAATCGTTCCTAATTATTCTATGGCAGGTGTCTTATGCATCGCAAATTAAACTGTTAGCTGTCATTTTTAAATGTAACGAAATGAGTTAGTAAATACATTTATTTATTAATTATACAGTGTCGCACAAACAAATTGTATCAAAACTTGTATTTCGAAAAACTTGCAAACTGTAGTGTAGAAATTGTATGGTAAATTATACAGGGTGGCTCAGCGAAAACGAAACAGGCGTGTTTTGAGACATTAAACCTAAATGCTTTTAAAAACGCCCGAACGGGCCAAATTAATTCACCAGGGGGACATATAATACGGCTATTCATGTTCACGTATCGTTAACCCCAAAAATTGGCGTGATTTTCACCCTAACAATTTAGCAAAGGTCAAAAGACATACCGTTTGAAAGTTCGATGAATTTGCTTTACAGTTAGTGTTTTTATTTTTGGATTCCGAGCTTTACTTCTCACGGAAATGCGGTCCAAAGATTCAGGGTCTCAGGGGCACCATCAGCGTCGATATAGTACAGTACAATAAAGGTTATGTTCAAAATGTCGTCGCACATTCGGACGTGGAGTGATTAAACGGTATTCGTTGATTATATGCTGTCATAAATCTTGTAAAGAATCGGTTTGGATTGTGTAAAATTTACTTTTTAAATGACCCCACACAAAGAAATCTAATGCAGATAAATATGGCGACCTTGCGGGCTATTTAGTAGTGCCTCTTCTTTTATCTAATCGACCCGGAAAGCTTCGATCCAAATACTGTCGTACCAGTGCATATTGCGTCGGAGTTCCGTCCTGTTGGAATATCAAATAATCTTCGAGGTGATGATGATGATGATGATCATTATTCTCTAGAATATTAGTTAACGTTGAATCAATGTGGTCTTGTAACCATTCCAAGTACATCTGCCCAGACAAATTGGCAGGTATGAAAGAAGGACCAACGAGACGTTCACCAAAAATGCCAGGTCAAACATTTATTTCGGGGTGTCGTGTATGTGTTCCGTGAAGTATCCCCAGATTAGAGTCTGTGTTATGTTCATTTCATTGTACCGCTCCGTCCGAATTAGCCATGCTCTAATTGTCGCTTCATAGGGATTGAAAACTTTATTTTAATTGCCGTTTGTATGTTGAGAACAGTTTTGGTTATTTTGTTGTTTTTAAGGATTGATTTATGACAAGACCAATTTCGAAGTTTCCCTTTGTAGGCTTGATTAGCCGCTCAAAAACAATTCTTGGGATTCTGTGTTGACCCTCGGAGGTCACACGTGTCAATTTCGTTCTAGAATTGTGTCGCAATATGTTGCAATTTTTTGGGGGAAATGCAAGTTTGTGTCGCGTTAGTTCCGCGGTCAATTTTACATCTCCGATGATTCCGGTCGCCCGTACGGGGGCCATAACGAGAGTCGATTTTACACCTTCGCCGACTCCGGATTCCCCAAATTCTATATACGGGGGGCCGCAAATAAGTCGAGTGCTGCAGGAGCGGCTGTTGGGTTTTTCGATGGGTGTCCATCATGTGTGAGTTTCGTTTCGCTGTGTTACCATGGGGTGAAAACAGAACTATCGAGAGATGTCGGATTTAAAAACACACTGGATTTTATCCCTGGAAAGGCAATTTATTATAAAATTGTCGATCGTCTTTGGCGGATTAATATCGAGCCCAGTTCCTGTCACTCTGGTAGTACCATGGGTGTGACGAACGCATCGAAGTTTTGGCCCTGGATGTTGACTCTATTCTATTCAGTCTTCAGGGGCGTGCCTGCGGATTTTTCCCGCATCTGGTTAACGACATTGTGCCTGGCTCCGTCTCGCTGTTTAAGGTAAAGAACCAGTTTTTTGTGTGTTGTGAAAAGAAACCTTATACGCGCTATCTTGCAAAATTCAACGTAATTGAATCTTTTTTTTGAAACAAGAAGCGACCTTCAGTCGCCGATTGTCTTTGTTTGCACTACTAATTGTAAAGACTAATTTCTTTTATATTGTGTTATACTTGTAAACTCGACGCCTCTGGCCACGTAGTTCTTTGAAGAAGGTAAATATTGTGCGCCAGCAACGGCGGGTTTGTTAATTGAACGTTCAAACCAACAATGTGTATTATTAAACTACGAGATCATCATTTGCTGTCCTTTTTTTTTTGTATTGTGTCATTTTTAATAGTTTGATTATATGTGTTTTAAAGTTCGCTATCTCTTTTATTATTGTGTATGTTGTATTTGTG
>JABXWE010033966.1:0-13393 GCA_014611495.1 Limonius californicus
GATATGATCTAATCGATCGGGATAGCTTAAGAGAAAACTAAAATATCAAGCAAATTAAATTAAATTTTAAATTAGTATCCCTCTGCAACCTGCAATCGTATTTAATTTATTGAAGATTTATAACTTTGCTACAGATTTTAAATTTGGGCGCCAGGTGACAAATTTTTAAACTTGCCTCCAAAAAGAAATTAAATAAAATATACCACGGTATAGCTCGAGCATGAACACTACTACGTCACAGTTAGTCGGTTCTATAGCGTCCTGGAAAAATACTAGCAAATAGACAAATACGAGATATGACCTTAATAATCAGCTAAATTCAAGCAGCTTATCTCGTGAACTGCACTTCGTTAAAACCTATAAGTGTCGTTTTATAACTCTAGTACCACATTATACAGGTACAAAAACAATCTGGTGGTTCCTCCACAAGAATCCGAAAGGTCAGCTGAGTCTCTAAATATTTATTGAATTACCTTTTGTTGCTATCTTTCTTGCTGGTGTCATTATCTACGCAGATGAGGTGTCGACCCTGCACAATATTCAGGATACGTTGCAGCGGCGTCCCACAGTCTAATCTTGGTAAGTTAACCAAACCATATTTTCATAAAATAAACACGCTTCAAACTTTTATGTATGTGTTTATTAATCACAACAGAACAATTAATTTAAAACTTTAGAACAAATATAAAAATGCGTTGATTCACGTAAAACTTCAACAGCTTTTTTTTAACATGTTATTTTTATCAACAATACCACCTAGCAACCAACAAAATTTTAATATCAACGATGCTAAATTTGCGTTAGAATAAACCAAATGATACATACAAAAATAATTACAATTTAAATTTTGACGTTTTAAATAAATAATTTATAAATGTTTATAATTTTACAGCGCCACTTTCCAAACTGCCCCCGACCACACAGACACTTAATACATGTTCTAAAATGGCCTCTTAAACATCTTAGGATCTACACAAAATTCAAAATACACTTATCCAAAAACTTCTCCGATCTTGGTGCATCTTCTTATGAGGTCCAAAAATATTATAACTGAGCTATTAATTGAGTTCTAGGTAATCTATGTCATGTTCCTATGCATGTATTTTAACATATAATCTTCTTAATCTTCTTAATAATAATAAGGTCTGCCCTTAATTATGAATCAATAAGAAAACCGAATTCCATGACATCGAACAAACTAGCTAGTTAGAATCCATCACAATATATATGTTATTATATTTATAAATTACAAAATACGTAGTATATTACTGTTGTAAAACAGATTAAACTACAGAAGAGATTATTATTATGCTATAACTTCATTTCTAGGAGATTAAGAAGAAAAAATTCCTACTTGCTTAATATGGTTTTCTTTTTACGGATTGGCCGATATCGAACCTAAAGGCCAGTCCTATTTCCTTGCATATTTTCTCTACCCGATTTTATTCTCTCCCATACGCTTACCTTCAGTCCATTGTACAGTTTTTCTTCCTATACACATGTTACTCATTCAGTGAGTGAATACCGCGGTCTGCTTCCGCTTCAACTACTTACGATTTCCTTTTCCTGTACTGCCCGTAGATGTCTTTGCTGTGGTCAGACCAACTTAGTTGCTCACCCTCAATTTTTTCTATACTAATTCTCTTCTGTCTTCTCCGTTGTTTCTCTGTGACTACTAATTAGCAAGAAAAAACAACAAAATAAAATTTTTTTTCATAAAGTTGTTTAGCTATATTTATAGCTATTTTTGCACTCTATTTTCAGCCATGTAACTACATAACGAGTGTACAAAAATGTGTTTAAACGGGTAAGTAGTAACTTTTGGTTAAGGGTAAGCAAGTCTTTGCACATACGTTAATGAAAATTTTACAAGTGAGTTGTCTGTATGTGTGCATTATGGTTGATTTCAAACATCCCTAATGCTGATGATGTATAAAACTTCTTTTTATTGAAGTAGCATTGTTTTATCGTCCACCCTAAATGAAATCGTAAAATATGAGAATTTGGAAAGCTGAAAATCATCATACCATACTGGAAGGACATCAGTACCGTTTATCTTCTTTGAAAATTTCGTATACTAAACTTTTAGAGTAATCATTTGTATTTAAGGTAATACCAATACAGCCGGATATGAAAGAATATTTTACTACAATTTTTTATTATTACCAAGACCCAGCAACACCTCGCAGATAATATACAGGAAACGTTCATTATTCTTTGTAAATATTTTGATGCCTACCTAATAATTAGTCGAAATTCTAGCAAGCGTTTGCCTGCAAGAACATGTGATCTGTGTTGTTTATCTGTTCCTGCTTCTTAAACGCTGTGTATATGTCACGTGAATGAAATATACAGGGTAATTCACGGAAGAGTACAAGCCTACCATTCCAAAAAACAGGCAACCCAAAATACATATCGCAAACTACTGCGATATCAATATTTTTATTAACATTATTATGAACCAGAGACGCCTGTTTGATATGCTCGACTGTTTACTGGCTTAAATAAAGCTCATTTTAACTCAAACAAAGTTTGAATACTATGTATTCGAATGCAGAAAAAACCATTAACCAACATGATCTTAATCTTTAGCGAATAGCGAAGCTGGAAGGAGAACTAAGGAAAATTGCTATTTCTGAAGACCCACATATTAGTCAAAGCGCTCTCTCAAGGCAATTAGCAATTAGCCAGACTTCTGTTTCAAGGACCATTAAAGCAGATCAGATACATCCATACCATGTAACTTAAGATCAGGATCTCGAAGTAAATGATTTTCCTAGACAGTTTAATTTCTGTCAGTTTAATTAAGATCAAATGAACCTTGACGATAACTTCGTGAGCAACATGCTCTTCAGCAATGAAGGTAGCAAACCATGGTAGCGTTAACAAATGTAGCTATCATTATTATTTGCAAGTTAACCCTTGCTGGGCAACAAAATGCATTTTCAGAAAACATATTCTGTAAAAATGTGTTATGGAATTCTAGGGGCTATGTTATTGGTCCACACTTTATTTAAAAGGAGAAACCTACTTAAATTTTCCTAGCGGCGCGGCGCATTACCACTCTGTCTTGAAGAAATTGATTTAAATACAAGATGGCATATGTGGTAAACCAAATATTTAGAAATAAATGGATTGATAGAGGTTGTACCTTTCCTGGCATCCTCGTGGCCGTTGGATTTGTTTTGTAAGGTACAATAAAAATCCGATTTAGCAAACTTCTACTCATATTGTTAATATGGACGAATTTAAAACAGAATCAGAGAAGCTGGCAAGTTGGTTACATCGCAAGTACGTGTGAGAAGATCGTTTACGAGAAAGATTGTGGAGTGCCAAAGAAATAATGGAAGGCATTTTAAAATCTTTATATTATTGAATAGGTACTGATTATCTTTTGTATGAAATTTAAATTCTTAAGTTTGTATATTTATAAATAAGACTTTGTGGTTTTCGTTTAGACTTGATTTATTTCAAAGTTGAGTAGAATCAAAGATACCAAACAGGCATCTCTGATTCATAATACCGTCAAGGAAAATTTAGAAATTGCAATATTATCTGATATGTATTTTCAGTTGCCAGTTTGTTGAATTTTTGTTTACATCATTACAAATAGAACAATACATCCATCCGAAATACTAGATATACGATGCCTACACTCCGCAGACATAGGAAGTGACCATAGTTTAGTGCTAGGTAAATTAAGAGTAAAGATGAAAAAACAAATAACAAACCTATATACGAAACCAAACTAAACATTAATTCGATATACGACCACTTGATAAAGCAATTATACAAGAACAGACTAACACAAAAATCTCTGAAAATGAAATTGTCGAGGACGAAAGCATAGACGAAAGTTGGATAAGACTAAAAGAAAACAGGGCAGAAGCAGCGGCGGAGGCCTTAGGCACAGTCAAAGTAAACCGAAACAGGGAAGACGTAAAACACAAAACACCCTGGTTTTGCGACGAAGTAAAAGAATTAGCACAAATAAAGAGAAAAGCGTACATGAAATATAGATCACAACAAACACTGGAGTCATACGAAGAATACAAAATTATAAGAAATGAAACAAACGCTGATATAAGAACGACAAAAGAGATTACTGGGAAGCTTTCTCTAAGAGTATGGAATATGACTTCTATGGCCTGCAAAAGCATATGTGGAGATTGATAAGAAGTCAGAGAATCGAAACGAAGGAACTAATAGAGACAACGAAAATTAATAGAGAAGAATGGGTAAAATATTTTACTGAATTATTTAAAAATGACAATAAACAGATCGAAGCAACCCCTTCAAACATAGTAAATGACTTAAAAATCAAAATAACAAAAGAAGAAGTTACGGTTAAGAAACTAAACATAGAAAATCTACAGAGAATATGGAATAGCAAACGAGCTAATAAAGTACGTGTACCCTGTAATAATAGAGCAACTAACCAAATTACTACAGAAAATATTTAATGAAGAAAAAAACACCAGACGATTAGAAAACAAATATCTTAATCACACTGTTTACAAAAGGCGATAAAGAGAAACCGGAAAATTATAGGGGAATCAATCGGCTTAACACCACGTTAAAATTAACTACAAAAATAATATCTAATAGACTAAATGATAATATTACTCTGGCAGAAGAACAACAAGGCTTCCGAAGAGGCAAGTCATGTACGGATGCAGTTTTCATAATCAAACATGTAGCAGAAGAAGGACTGGAATGTAATGTACCAACCTTTCTCTGCTTTATAGACCTCCAGAAGGCCTTCCATCGCATTCAGCTACATGACATATGTGGATTATTATATAAAAGACAAGTACCCGCCAACCTCATCAACGCTATAAAAGAAATATACAAGCAGAATTGTGTAAGAGCAAGAACAAAATGGTGAAATAAGTAACCCAATCCCGGTTGGAAATGGCGTAAGACGAGGAGACTCACTGAGCCCAGTACTCTTCAATATTATAATGGACGAAATAATCGAAAGTTTAAAGAATCAAAGACGACACAGATTGGGAGATAATAAGCTACACGGACACGTTATTTTAGTTGCAGAAACTGAAAATGACTTACAGAGGCTTCTAGTTGCATTTAACAGATCATATGAGAAATATAATATGGCAATCTCCAAATATAAAACCAAAATAATGGTTCCAGCAAAATATCCGATAAGATGTAAGCCAGTTTTAAACCAAAGTAAGAATATATAAAAGCATAGTAAGACCGATAATGACGTACACGGCAGCAACTAGACCAGAAACAGCGAAGATGAAAAAGTTACAAGAAGGCACCGAAATGAAAATATTAAGGAAGATATTTAATAAAACCAGAAGGGATAGAGTAAGAAACAAGGAAGTAAAAAGACTATGGGACATAAAACCGATAATAGACTGGGTTGATCACAGAAGAAAAGAATGGGACAAACGTATTTCAAGAATGAATCAAGATAGTATTGTGAGAGTGGCAAGAGATACATTCCCCCAAGGAAGAAGAAGTATTGGCAGACCCCAAAGAAGATGGCGAGATAGCGTCCAATAACTGATTATAAAACAGGCATAAATGCCTATCAAAGAGAAGAAGAAGAAGAATTTTTTGAAAGGTTAGCTCATACTCTCCTGTTAATAGACGGTAACACAGTATTGTGAATGAACAAAAATTCAAGGGATACGTGGCAAGACAAGACAACGAAACATAATAATGTAATAATTCAATGACGATTTAGGACAACGAAATGCAATGTTGGTAGTCCAAAGAAAAGGTGCATAGATGATATCAAGAACATTGTGAGAAAATATTAGTACGAGGTGCACAAGATAAACTAGTTTGGAAGGTATGTGTGTATGAAAAAGATGAATTATCTGCTAAATCAAACTAGAATGAATGGTAAATGATGTTAAGAAGGTTGGTCTGCCGCCAAATTTCGAGAGGCCCGTTTGATGACGTCGGCTTTCTTTGCAAATATTTTGCAGGCAAAGATTTTTAGTAGAAGATAGGATTAATCCTCTTTTGTATATTGTTGATTTGAACACTTTGTTTAACCACGTAATGAAGATGGAAGCCACTAAACTGCAATACTAGGGAGTGTCCCACCCTTTCGATTAATCCATGAAATTGTTCCCAATGTAAATTTTACGATTCAATTTAAAGTGTGACGTTGATTTAGCGAGCTTCTGATCGTGTTTAGCTACTTTGTAACCGCCGCATCCGTGATGAATTGAATAGGATATTGGGCTATTTTGCGGGATTGCTTATTTCACCTGTCAATATTCCTAATTTTCTGTCTTCCGGAAACGACGAGGAAAGTCTAATTTCCATTTTGCGGCGAATTTGAATTTGATTTGTGCTAATCTTTACGCATGGTGAATGCCAGGATGTATTTTAGAGGGTAGGCGATCACTCTCGAGCAACTGGCGGATTAAATTGTTGTATGTTCGGGTTGTTCATTCGGTATGAAATTTCTGAACCCCTCTGGAGGAAGTAGGGTTTATTAGTTGGTTGAGCGTGGAAAATAGCTTTTTCTCTTTCATTTGCTTTTAATTTTCAACGGTTATCTATCAAGCGTAAAATCAATTTCAGACAGAGGGTTTCAATTTACAAATTTGCTCCCTAACGTGCAGGGTGACCATGAAATATTTATACAGCGTATTAATAAAGTTAAGCCAGAAATGGAAAATGTTTCCGCTGCGACGTGAAACGTGTATTAAAAGAAGTAGGTCTTCTCCAAAGGAAACCCGGGCGTTCTAGAAATAATTGGGCCGCTTAAACTTATATTTATCGTATAAAATTTTATTATTGTATAAAATATCAAACAAGTATTATCCTGATTAAAGTCATTCAGTTAGTGCTATCAACTTTGCAATGTCTTAATTAATTAGTATAAGAAGTACTTGAGAACAGTATCATTGTCAATAACCTCGGGAGTATTTAGAATTTCAAGGGAAGACGTAAGTTTGTTGGCGCAAAGTCAAATTAATACAGTAAGAAGAACTTCTTTCCATCCTAATTGTATTTAGATGTACAGGATACTTAAATGTTATATATACATGGTTTTCTACCAAAGTAGAATTATAAACAAAATGCATGGAAGAATATATTACCAATTTTTATGCCCCAGTATATTTTGACTAACAATCTAAATTCTATTATAACTCTTAGTAATAATTAGTGTTACTTAGTTAACGGAAATAATTGTACTCGTTTCTTTGGAATTAATATTAACTTATTAGAATAATTAATATCTAAATAATATTGACAAAATCAGAGACGTGTGCGTTTAGTACATACAGATGTCTTCACATACCGAGAATTCCTGATAACTAAATAGGGTAATTTAGATATCTTATAACTATGAAAATTGTCAATCGTGTACATCACGGAAATCTAAGTTACTGCCCTCTCATCTGTCAAGCAAAACGTTAAGTGAGCAACTGTAATATTTATGTACATGATTTTCACTAAAACATAATTAAGAAGAGAGGGAAAATTCTTACATTTCCTAACTATAAATTAATTGAATGCACCTGTACGAACTTTAAAGTTCTGCAAAGTAATTGTGAAAATCATATACGAGGGTTGATTGATAACTAAGGTCTCCTACTGCGCCGTGGTGTGAGTAGTGGGGATAGAAACAAGTTCTAGTCTGCATTCGGTAGCCTCGAGTGTTAGTCTAAATGTGCAACGTTTCAGTTTCCTGCGTCGCGCCGTTGTGTAATGGTGTCATTTATCATAAGCCCGACTTCTGAGTTGCGTACCAGGCAACGATCAGTGATAGAATTTTTAACGCTGGAAGGCTGCGCGCCCATCGAAATTCACATGTGTTTGAAAGCTGTTTATGGCAATGTTTATATGGACGTGAAGAATGTTTGCCAATAGGTTCGACGTCTAAAAATCTGCAATAGGGGCGAGATGAAGGTGTTTGATTAAAAATAGTAGGACGACCAATTTCAGTAACGCATGAGGAGAATCAAAAACGAGTGGATGCGCTGATTCAAGGAAATCGCCGAATTAAGCAAAGAGAAATTGTTCTGCAACTGGGCATTAGTCAAGAAAGAGTGCATCACATCACCCAGACGTTGAATTAGAGAAAAATCTGCGCCAGGTGGGTCCCGCGACAATTGACGGATGTCACGAAAGAACAGAGAAAAAACGTTTTCAATAACTCCTTAACCAGTATCGTCGTCAAGGAGATGATTTTCTAATGAACATGAAACGGGGACGAATCTTGGGTTGATCATTACGACCCTGAAAACAAGCGGCAGTCGATGGAATATCGTCACACTTCATCTCCGGGTGTAAGGAAATTAAAAACAGTTCCCTCAGCACACAAAGTCATGCTCACGATATTTTGGGATGCAAAGGGTGTCACTCACACGGAAATCTGCCAAAGGGAACAACGATTAATTCGGCAAGATACTGCGAAACCTTATGAGCACTCAAGAAATGTATCCGTAGAGTAAGGCCGCAAAGGACCACTTTCTGGTTGCACCACGACAACGCCAGACCGCATTGTAGCCTCGAAACGACGAAGCCAATGACGAACGTGGAAATTCACGGTTGTTTCTCACCCTCCGTACAGCCCCGATTTGGAACCCTCAGACTTCTGGTTGTTCTCAAAGTTGAAGGAGGTATTGAAAGGTCACCATTTTTCATCGGGTACCGAAGTTCAGGCTGCTGTGCGCAAGTGGATCAAGAATAAACGAGAATGTTTCTTCATGCTTGAAATGAGGAAATGGATACGTTTGGAAAAATGTGTGACACTAAATGGTGATTATGTAGAAAAATAAAAATGTAGGTTAGAAGTACAATAAATTTACTTTATTCCATTTTGACAATTTAAATTGACTTTATTAACTCCATAGTAACCGTCATAAAGAGTTCATGATTCACTAGTGAAATCAAAGCGTTTGAATTCACTAGTGAAATCAAACCATTTTAAAAATTTCAAAAACGAACAGATTTTTGTTTATTTCTATTTATTTACTTATTTTACAAAAATATTAACATTGAATATTAGTTTTCGCCTTTGTAAGATGAAATATAAAAGTTACAATTATTCAAATTACTAAATTTTACATCAAATTGTGGATGAAGAGACAAATTAATGTCTTGATTAGTTTCTTGGTTTGACACGGAATTTGATGCAGAGGAGCTTGCTGCGGAATTCAAGGCAGATCTATTATTAATGATTGTTGATGATTGCTCAATGATTCTTGTCGAAATTTCGATTTTATTGTTTAGAATCCTCTATGTATCCTTCGACGACACTATTCGAACGCCAACCGCCGTGTCTCTTTACAACTGCTAAACCTGCCCCACAGTCTGCTAGTAGAGTTGCACTTGAACGCCTAAAACTATGACCCGTGTATTCTAGTGGATTTGAAAGGCCTAGAAATTGTGCAATTTTCCTAGGAATTGTTGAAAAAGTGTTCACTCCTACGGGTTGTACCGTGCATTTTTTGTTCTTGTAATTGATGAACAATCGTTTATGTGATATCTTTTCAGGCCGTAATTTTCTGTACTTTCGAAAAACGTCAATAGCAGAAACAGAGTTACTTCCATTGATGATGGTAAATGTTCTGGGTTTATGAGTCTTCGTGTCCGGAATTTGAACTACAAGTACGCTACCCCTGTCTTCTACAATCTACATCATCGACTGACATGGCCACCAGTTCACCAATTCTACATCCTCCAAAAATTCCCACGATAAAAATTACTTTTTGCAATAAATATTCATCATCAGAAGCATTATCTTAGAACCTCTCCATTTCTTCGAGTGTGAACACTTTGGATTTCTTTGGCCTGTGCCCTACAGACTGTTGTTTTAGGAAAGCTGACACTTGATGAAATCTGTAACAATGAATAGTTTAAACTTCATAAATAATAATCATTGCGATATCACAAACCTGCTTATATCAATATTTTCCTTCACAGATAACATTTTCTTCAGTTGGGAATAATACGACCACAGTGATGAAGATTTAGCATTTTTAGACCGTTCCGAAATATAAGCCAAAATAATTTTTTCGTTTACTCCTTTTGCATGTTTTCTCTTCCTCCACTCACAGAAATTCGTATACTCTTTTTCATATGAATGCTTGGATTTTGCTGGCACCACTTTATTCATAGCTTCCAAAGCTTCGTCCAAGACTGCTGAGGGTACAATAACTTCGTTTTCGTCTTGAACTTCTAAAATTCAAGACATTTTTGTCTCGCAAACACACAAAATCCGAAAGCGTCACAACTTTAGAACAATGTAAACAACTGGTTGTTAAGGTGTGAAAATTAGTTTCGCAGTCTACACGATTTCTCGATTGAATTTTTTTTAATTCCAATTTGAATTTTATTCATAAAATCCGTCAAACTGGAATAAAAACATATAAACACCATGTGAATCAAACATATTTATTCACTCAAAGAAATGATCTCACTCGCACTGCGTGCTCGTGATCTCAACATCTTTTCGTGAGTAAACGTATGTTTGATTCACTTGGTGTTTAATATTTATTATTTTGACATCGGTTTCATTATTTCTTCTTATCTCAAACATATTTTATAGGATTGGAGACCATTAAGTTTCAATCGACCTCGTACTACCCTTTGTGCTTGATGATGACAGGAACACTAATTGTAGATTATATATATATATATGTATTTTTTTTAATTCCAATTTGAATTTTATTCATAAAATCCGTCAAACTGGAATAAAAACATATAAACACCATGTGAATCAAACATATTTATTCACTCAAAGAAATGATCTCACTCGCACTGCGTGCTCGTGATCTCAACATCTTTTCGTGAGTAAACGTATGTTTGATTCACTTGGTGTTTAATATTTATTATTTTGACATCGGTTTCATTATTTCTTCTTATCTCAAACATATTTTATAGGATTGGAGACCTTAGTTATCAATCGACCCTCGTACATAACCTTTTGCTTGACAGATGACAGGACACTAATTTAGATATACGTGATGTACGCCACTGAAAATTTTCGTAGTAATAAGGAATCTAAATTACCCATAAAATCAGAATCAGAAATTATTGGAATACGAAAACAACTGTACATTATTATTAGAACGGTTCCTACTGTTTCTGTGGCACAGGGGATAAGGTGACAGTCTTATAAACAGTTATCCTGAGTAACAAATCTATGTGAACCAAATACAAGGTGGCCTAACAGGGCTGACACGATATATTGTGTTTTAATCATGAAATTATTAAAATATATGATTAACAAGAATAATTTAGAACAATTTGCAATTGCACATTTTAACAAGATTATTGACTCTACAGGGTGTTTCGTAAAAATGACTAAAGACAAATTTCAAAATCCAAAAATAATATATCAGGTATTGTATTTAAGAAAATAGAGTTATAATATTTACGCTGCATTGTGATTTAAGTGACTACGTGGTTTTAATAACTACGAACCAATATTCTTTTCAGTAAATTAATTGTCTTCCTTCATTAGAAGAAGATACTTATAATAACATTTTTTTTTTACATTTTTCCTTATATAAAATGCCATGTTATTTACCATAAATTATGTTATACTATGCTATGTTTCGACTATGTTATTTTTCCTAGAAATCTAGATTGTACCTGAAATAGAGCTTGATTAACTTGGTTCTTATGTAAAGTATGCTATATGAAAGGTAATGATGATTATAAAACGAAAAATGTAAACCTTATTTGAATGAAAGGTCTTGTCCGATCTTAGGATTATGCTACAATGTGACTTTTGGGTGATTAAAGTGAAGTTTCTGTGGATATTCCGTAGTGCATAGTGTTGGGGACGTCTATGTCCTATGTAGACGGTGATTTGGGGTGTGCTGGGCAATTTAGGAGCCCTGAAATGTAAAATTGTTATTATTTTTGTATTTACCTTTTGTAAATACGTTTTTGACAAGTTTAATTTATGCTTCAAGATATTATTATTGTTATAATTAATTTGTATGTTATATAAGGGAAGTGGTGAAGTACTTTTGTTTGGTTGAATTATATTGTTTATTTACAAATTATGAAAGTTAGATGGAAATATTAATTTTTGAAGTTATAATTTGGTTTTTGCTTGTTATATTGTTGTTAGCAGTTATGCAGCATATAAATGTGTATAATGAAGTGGTATATAGGGTTTTGTATCTGTTTTTCATAATTTTGTGGCTATGTTGTTGGAATTTGTGTGAATTGGTATTATAATCTTAAGCACATGTAATTTTTTTTTTCATTAATATTAATATTATGGATATTAAAAGATTCGGAATTTTAAAGATCACAAATATAAATTTTGTTTATTAATTTATAATTTATTTATCTTGTAATATGCAATTTTAAAATGTTTCAAAACATATGATGATCGTAGAGATACGTTTCTGGTTGGCCATTGGTGCATTTTACAGTTGAAGGTGATTTTTGGGCCCATTTTGGGATTTCAGTATGTTTTAGTTGCTTGAAGAGTAAACACGTATTAATTATTTGCTCCTAATTTTAAATTGTAAACTATTAAAGTTGAATTTTGCAAAATTTGGGCGTGGCTAAAATTTGTTTACAATATGTTTTGAGGTTAAAGATATTTCTAACGATGTTCATTTAATTTAAAAGTCTACTTATGTGATGTGATTGTTGTGTTATTAAAAATAATAATAGAACTTACCTAATTTAATTGTCCGAAAGTGTTTAATTTATTAAAAAGGTTCCTGAAAAGTAAATTAATTAATATCAGTAAAAGGTGTTTTCTTATTAATTAATATAATAAAGTTACTTACCTGCATTGCTTGATGCACTTCTACTAAATTATTGAAGTGTTCCCTTGGATACTAACACAATTTGCGAGATAGCTGGAATAATCGCAAATTCAACAGTTTTCTGGAATGCAGCGAGCGACGCACGGAGATGAAGTGACCGTGTCAGGGCCAAATTAAATGCAGGTACGTGTATGCATTTTCAAGGAAGCATGATGTAAAGTCCGTTCCCAACTCATTGAAATATAAAATAAGTTCACAATTATTTTCTGTATGTATTTATTTCATTCATTATTGTAATTATATTACTATCTTGGGAGAAGCCACGAACATCAATAATTTTATTAGAACCCTGAGATTTTTTTATAATAATATATACTGATGTAATGGAAAATTTAAGTTCTTCGTTCGACAGATAATTAATTTTAATTTATATTATGGGCGCTACCAACGTGAAGGTTAATTTATGAATTTATTTATGTTTAATTAATATTTCTACAATATTATATAGCATATAAATATGGGTAGCCAACGTGGGGCTCTTTGGTTATTTTAACAACTTCACAGCAATATATATATATATATATATATATATATATTATTTAGTACATATATGTATATTGAATTTTTAGGAATTAGGAAGTGATAAAGGT
>JABXWE010033967.1:0-13448 GCA_014611495.1 Limonius californicus
GAAATTAAGGGTAAGTCTGTTCGTTACGAGGCAAGGTTTTAGGATAGCACTTGAACAACCGTTTTGAGGAAAATAACTCTACTGTTGAATAAAGATGATATGAACAGTTTCCAGTATGGGAAAGTCCAGGGAGGCAGTCGCGTCCACTTATTCTACTAACAACACGTGAGTACCTCCCATTGCTAATACCTAAAATTTTAAGAAAAAAATCCTTACAAATTCGTTGAATTCTCAATGCAACAGTGACAGACTTGCTTTTATGAGTAATTGCATTATATTTTGACCGCACAGGCTTATCGACCTTAATACAGAATGAAATAAACGCAGTTTGTAAATCCCAATTTGCAAGTTCCCAGAAGTTCTTAAAAATCTCCAAGCAATTTTCTTCGGAAATTTTTGACAGTTATAACGGCAAGAATGTTTAAAGAGACACAAACCTATTTGCATCTTTTGGCTTATTACGATGTCCAATGTAGCTTTTCTACTATTTCGTAACTTCTTTTTTACTTCTCGTTTATGCTGGTTTGAATTTCTACACTTTTTCTTGCCCTTAACGGTTTCTTTTCCAACACTATCTACCAGATTGCTATTTTCATTTCTGCTTTCTTCTCTTTGTATATCGTCACTTTCTTCACTGCTGGTAAAATCGGGAACATAATCCTTATCCAAAACGGAGTCGTCAAAGTCAGAAAATTCTAGAAAACAAGGTTGTGTTGGATAACAAATTTGTGTCTGCCTATCAGTAAACATCATTACATTAAACATGTATGATTATAATGTTTACTTACCATTTACTTCCATTATTTTAAATAAAAACACGATTATTTTCCTTGCAAAAACCGCTTAAAAATGGAATCACATGTATCACACAGTAAACTCACAGCGTGCAAAAACGGTACAAGTACACTTGATTCTTGCATTTGCACCAGTGCCTCATAAATACAAAAGTGAGACAAGTGCACTAGTACCGCTTTTTCAAAATAGATTTTACAGGTTTCGATAAGCGTCAACACAACTGGTGGCAGATATCACCACATACTCACAGAATCACTTGTACCAATTTTTCCCCAAACGGAAACATTTTAACTACCCAATACTGCACTTATCTTCATTTATACAAAAATGTCAGCTATACCACTGAGCCCCTCATTTTAGCTTCGCAAATTTCGCATAGCATACTAAACAAATAACGTCATAAATATCTATAGGAGACTAATGAATTTTATATTTAACGAATTGGTCTGCCATAATAAAGTCCTCTTAATATGGCATGTTTTTTAGTTCGTTATAGGAACAGGGATATTTATTTATAATAATTATATTCTAATAATTACTGAGGTGCATAGAAACGTACAAAATATGTTTATAAAACCACAAAAAGAAACATTAATCAATGAAATAGATATTTTGTTGCTTCTTCGTAATCAATCTTCTTCCGGTGATACTAAGCTAAAGAGAGCTGGCAATAGTTTTCCTTCAAATATGAGAGGTATTAGTAAAACGTGACATCTATAATACGAAAACCAAAACCCTTCTAAGAATACGGAAGTTCCCACGAAGTAAATAAAACATGAATTTTTTCATAGCACAGAAAAATCTAGATAATAGTAAATAAGAATGAAAAAGCTCTATATTCTGCTTAAAACATATAAAGGGTGTTAGTAGGTAGTACTATTTAAAAATAATTACGACGAAACCAAGGAATGGAACTGCAATACGTCTGCTAGTTTTCCCAAAGAATCACTTTTCTGTCCACGAATACAGAAATTATATGGGGGGGGGGTCCATTTAAAAACCCGGATGTAATATTATTCAAACTACATTTCATGTATCTCTAGTAATTAGTAAATAAAAGAATGGGATTGCTTCAGTTATGCTTGATACCAGGTATGCGCATGGAGTGTAGCATAATGCTATTGCCCGAAAACAAATTAGGGTCTCGAAAGATGTTTAGTTTTATCCGGTATTGTAGATACCAGTAAGGTAAATAAAATATGGAATGTTTTTGTGAATTGATTCATTTGAGTGTTTTGTATCGTGATTGTTATTTATTACATCACTTTAGTAGAGCTAAGCAACTTTGTTCAGGGCGGTATAGACAACCATGTTGGCACATTGCTATATGCTACCATAAAGTACTGAAAAGAATACCAAATAAATATTAGGGTGTCTTGGATTAAATTGACATATTTATTATAACAAACCCGTCGGTGTATCTAAGACACTCTACCACGTATTAATAATGTTAATTAGCTGATACTCTCCCCTATGGTATTCGTTTTTTTGAAATTGAAACTGGAAATTCTTGGTTTGAACTAACAACCTGATGATTTTTATTGCAGAAGTTGTTGATATTTCCAATTCCGGTGATAACAATAGCGATACTTCCAACTTTTGGTCTACTCCTTGTTTGGAAGATCCCTTGAAACTTCCCGATGGCGACAGAGATGACAGCAATCTCTTGTCTAGCTTCCTCAATAACAATAATGACCAAGCCAAAGCCTTTGGAATTACTACAGACAATGAGTTCATATCTCTGGATCGCTTGGATGATCGCAATAGAAATGCACTGGTAAATATTTGTACCTTCATTTTCCATGCACATAGTATAATTGTTCGCTTCGTTTAGCAAGTGTATAATCCCTCAACATCTGGAAATACTACAAGTACCCTAGACAGCTTAACCGGTTTGCCCATGCAGCAGCTAGCAGAACAAGTGTCTCGATTGCAACCTTCTAATAGTGGAATGCACCAACAGAATGTACTCATAAACATTCAACAGTTTCCACAAGCTCCGCCACAGCCTCATGGATATCAACATCCGCCCATGTATCCACCGCATCCTCCTCATCCCGGAATGCCTGGGCAGCCTCCACCAATGTATCAACCTTATCAGTATCAGTAAGTATATCAAACAAACAATTTTTGTGATATTTGGCAGCCCATTATGATAGACGAAGCTGACATCGTCATTTAACATGCGCCTTTTATTTCCTATTTGTAATTGATAAGTGATCTGTTGGTATAATTAGCATTGCCGTTCTAGTATGACATTTTATTTTTAGAATATATGGCGTATTGTTTTGCTATACAATCGCAACTACCAGAGAAAAACTGGATTTTTATTTGTTATACTAGTGTACTATAAAAAGTGCATCAGAATCGATTCTTAAGAGTGTATTACATTTTAACCATATAATGATTCTTTAATCGTCACTAGAAGAATATTGTTTTCATCTGCTCTGTAAAATTCTTCTTTCGAATTAATAACCAATTTTTTTTTCGTGATTTACCCATATTAAATTGTGTCCCCCGACGTGAGGTCACTACTTCTTGTACCTAATCTTTAGACCAAATATTTTACAAATTATAATAAAGTTTTATCCTAAAGTAAACTGGTTTCAAAATACAGAGTGTTAAATTATTATTTATTAAATAATTACAATTTCATAAAAGGCAATATTTATTTTTATTTTAGTTGAAATTCACTATAAAGATTGTTCAAAATGGCCACCGTTGCTCTCGAGACACATTCTGGCCCTTCTTAAAAGAGATCTGGTTGCCTTACGTAACATACCATTGTCATTCCGAATTAGTTCTGCTGCCTCAAAAATGCGTCTCCTAAGATCTTCAACAGTCTCTGATGGTGTTTGGTATGCCATATCTTTCATATGGCTCCGTAAATAATAATCTAAACATTTCCGGAGATCTTGGGGGCCAGGGGTACCAATTATACGTCCTTCAAACTGTTGATTGAAAAATTGTCTTACACGTAACGCTAAGTGCGCATGAGCATCATAGTGCTGGTACCACATACCATGTCTGATCGCCAGAGGGACATCATCTAACAATCCTCCCAAATGATTTTCTAGAAAATGTAAATATATGTTGGCGGTTAAATGGTTCTCAAAAACGAATGAACCGATGAGTATGTTATCAATAATTCCACACCAGATATTCACTGAAAACGTATGTTGATAACGTGACAGTGTGTTTCGTGTGGATTCTTCAAATTCCAAGAGTGGCTTTTCTTTCTGTTCATTAATCAATTCCTTGTAAATGTTTCCTCATCCATGAATAATTCTATTACGTAGGATTCGATTTTGACTGATCCAGCGGCAAAATTCCATACGACTAGCGAAATCTGTAGGTAAGACGGCTTGACGTTTTAATGTTTTAATCCTTCGCATTCGTGGTACATTAATTTGTGCAGATACACGATGAACAGAGGTGCTGGGATTATTATCACTTTCTCGCACTATGTTGTCCTTATTGTTTAGTACTTGCTGTATTGGACGCTCAGTCAACGGTTTTGGGAAAGTTCCGTGTTCACGTAGGTGGTTGTGCACTCGTTGGAAAACTCGTCGGCCTGGTAGTCACCGATTTGGAAATCTCATCCCATATTCCAGTGGCGGCTTGTACTAAAGTGCACAAGGGCACGTGCCCACCCAAGCACCATGATAAACACAGAAAGAAATTCGCATGTCATTCAGTGCATTATTTTAATTTCATTATTTTAACGATGGTATCAAATTTTCCTTCCGCACCAAAGGCGCGGCTAACACGCTCAAAACTATGTTCCGGGGAACGCTCTGATTTGTACCTATGTAGAGGTGATTCGGTTGCCTATCGGTTATCTTCGGTATACGCGATATACCAGGCGAATGGGGCACCGAGCAGATTGTTCCCGATTTGCAGTCAACGTTTGAATTTCGACTTGGAGCGCTGTTTTCGCGCAATCGCGCGTTTGAATTCAACGACGAAAGTGACGTTTTTTCAATGATGGAAGTTAATTGTGTGCAAAAAGATCGACTGAACGCATTGGCGGTCCTAGCAATAGAAAAGAAATTCGTCCAATCTATCCCGGATTTTGACAACAAAGTGATAGACGTATTTTCCAGCATGAAAAATAGGAGAATGGATTTTATGTACGAAAAATAGGTAAGTTTTTTCTTGTGCCCACCCTCTTTCTTAACTCACGAGCCGCCACTGCCAAATTCTCGAGCAGCTGCTTCTGAATTTCCATCACAAAAACCGTACATGTAGTGGATATCGGCGTACTCTCGCGTTGTAGAATTAAACATTATCAACACTGTTAATAAGCGCAGGCAGAGAAATCAACTTTAAGTACTTTACTGTTTGGCATACAAGTAAATAATATCATTTATTGTTTCGGCTGCTTCAGTATTTAACTAAAACAGGCCATAACTTCATTAATAGTTGATTTAGAAAATGACCACTCTTTAGTTTCGGCTTCTTTTCACCTCTCCTACATGTAGGTGAAATAGTGGCCTCACGTCATGGGACACCGTGTATAATATCTGATATCTACTACTTAATTTATTGCTAGTGAAACAATACAAAATCGCCATCAACTGTGCTTCATTCACCACACAATATCAAAATTTGACATTGTGATATGTCATCCCCCCATCACAACAAGCGTCCTGTAAATGCTCACCCAGAATGCGTACAACGTAAGTTTGCCCCCAATAACTTCACTGTATTGTTCATTTGTGTGTACAACTTAGCATACATTTTTAATCACATAGATACTAGCTTTTCTCCTATATGGTCGGTTAATCTCGTCCCATCGTCCATATATGTACTAAATCATTTATTTCGCCGTTTGGTAGATCTTAAGAGCGTCAACGTTGCTTTCGTTAATCTTGCTGGTAGCATCCACTATGGTTACAATATTCACTCTAGTCATACACCCGCTGGAAATTTGGGTCATTATAACGTTCACTCTACCGTTTTGGCCAGCGCCGGTGAACGTCATACACAAATGTCGTGTGGTTGACGTTATGGTGATTTGTAACTAAAATTTAAAATGGGTATTGTGACAAACATATAATTACCGGCAGACGTTATGACCAGTGAGCCCGACCATGGCCTATGTTCTCAACGTCAGGAAAATAATCCGTTGGGTAAAGATCAACTGGCATATTGGGAACGATAATGTTGTTAAAGGGCCATTACAGACGTGAAGTAGATATGTATGAGTCGCTGTATATACATACATAAGTTTATTTCATGTTTTATCAGAGTTAATAAAGATGTTTTTTTTATATTATATGTATTTAATATATCAGCTGTTTATAAAGTTTGTTATATATACTTAAATCAACTTTATTTATTACACTTTTTCATAATTAACTAAATCTTAAAATATAATTTAAAATATTAGGCATTTAATAACTCTCTATTGATAATATAAGATCCTACAACATTTATTTCTAATTGAGGGTATTTAACAAATCGTTAATAATTAACTTAAATATTGTCCTATTTAGGTTTGCTAAATTCTGAAACTTTTGGTTATTATTTGTAACATTGAAATATATTTTGCACATTTAAATTAAGTCTGACGCATATAATTATATTCCCACATTTAGTTGAATCCGCGACATGACTGTATAAATGAAAATGCAAAAACTGGAAATCTAAACATTTGATTAACCCATTAATATTCAGTTTCATTCTAAAAATACAGTACGATCAGTAAAATGTTGGATAAAGGTATAAAACTTCACTAAATAGACTTGTTGGATTTACGGCCAAAATATCAGGAAGCTTCGATTTAAGCGTATTTGCTGTTGTATGGATAAACGGCCAATCAAAACCTATTCATTGTTTTTAGTAACCGGCATATATAGTCGTGGGCTAGAGGTTAACGCGTTATACATCTATGCTCAATGTATGGGGTTCAATTCCCAGTACTGTAACATCGGATTTTTTGTAACGGTCATTTTCTCTCACAAAGGAATGGGCTAGTAAATCTTTAGAGTAGACTATTTTTACGCACCCGTGGTTCGGAGTCAACATTAGCCTGTAGGTCCCCTATGCCTGTGGCACTTTAAACGCGCTACATGGGTATGGGCGAAGGTCGCTACGTCTCGAAACAGATAAAGGACTGAAAAACAACAACACAATTTAACTATTTTTAATGGTGACATTTTTACTATGCGCTATTTGGACTGCGCTATTATGACCGCTAAATCATTAACCGCAACTTTTAGCATGCTATTTTATTTTGGAAAGGCTGCAGATTTTGAAATAAATCAATTTTTTTCTCAATTTCTCGTAAAGAATCTACGGATTTTAATAATAATAAAAACGGCATTGCGAAGAACGTTTATCTTGAGGTATGATAAAGGGTAACGTGCCTTTTTAAAGATAGGGCAAGCAGGATGACTCAATGTACCTTTATTTTTATGCACAATAGTAAAAAATATTTTTAAATGGTCCGCGCTCCCCCTTCGCGACGGTGGGGATTGTTTTGTTCCCGTCCTAGGATAGTGCAGGAGGGGGTACGGGACAGCTGCGAACTTTTACTGCCAAATAGGAAAGCAAGATGTTGCGGAGTTGAAACAGGCACTGCTTTTCCAGTTGTAGTTGTTAGACAACGTGAATGTGATGTTGCTGTCGGCTCTTCCAGTACATCCCGGTGGTAGACTTAACTTTGCCACGGAAAGTGATACGCAGCTAGACCATTGTTACGCAATGTGTGGTACGCAACTTACCAACAGGTGATAGGAGGCTGTATGTTGGTTTCAGGGGAAGAGCGATTAATCAACTTAGATGCATTTATTTCACCGCTTTGAAATGTTGTTTTGTATAGTTTTAGTTTTATATTATCACACAAAGAAAAAGTTCTAAAGTAACCACAGTACCTCGGTCGCCATCGACACTTATTAAACTACCTGGGTATAGAAATATACCGTCACGGCCTTTTTTGCAGGGAATTTTAAATTTCGAAAATTAATATGTACAACCTTGTACGATCTTGCCTATTTTTACAGAGTTTAACACCTAACGGTTAAAATGTTGGATTTTCATTTGCATTGCTCTTAGCCGGTATTACCTCAAAACGTATTTTTTCACAGGCATGCAGTTTTTCATCTACCAAATTATTTTGATTTACCACGCATTCGATTGCCATGCGGTTATTTTCAATGCCAACCAAACAGCAACCGCTCGCATACGTTTGAAAATCAGCAACGTTTAAAGCAAAGCTGGTCAGTAATTTCACCAACCAGCTTTCCAGTATCTTTCTCTCTTTAAGAACTATTGATTCTGCTTATTCACGCTTAGGAGTTGTTGCCGCTCTTTTTTATAATTTCTGCTATTTCCGTAAACATTTGCACAAAATTTGTATTACTGGTGGACCTTATAACAAAAAAAATCCATTCTTCAGTTCAATTGTAACCCCAAATTTTGTAGTCTGTCATTATAGGCGCATTTGATTCAACTTGGTTGTGTAAATGTGGTTGCTTTCGGGGTTAACCAAACATCAACCGTTCGCGGTTATTTGAGGATCAATGACGGAATGCAGCAAAGTTGCCTCCCCCCCCTAACCTGCCTAGAAAACTGATTTTGAATCTCTCTGTTGGCTCATGAAACTTGATAATTTTGCCGCCCGTTTTAAAATAACCTCCTTAGACAACATTTGTATACAGGGTGTATCATTAATATTGCGAAAAAATTCAGGGTGAGATTCCTTGCATAAAAATAAGAATAAAAGTTCATATAAACATGTTTCCAAAAATGCCTCATTTCCGAGATACAGGGCGTTGAATATTATGCAATTAACAATAGGACAATAATGCCATGTAAACAACAATAGCAACAACAACAATAAGTTTGAAAATGACTACCTCCAACATCAATACAGGCTTCTAATCTGCGACCAATTGATTGGCGAACACGTTCAAAAATTCCGGGTGTGTGACGAAGTGTTTGACAAGCTGCTATTATACGATTTCTTAATTCCTCGAGCGTTTCAATCGGGTTCGTATAAACCAAATGTTTAAGGTGACCCCAGAGGAAAAAATCCAATGGATTTAAGTCCGGAGATCGCGCAGGCCAGGGTTGTATGCCTCCTCGACCTATCCAACGGTTTGGGTACACAGTGTTCAAATATTCTAGAGCAACTAAACTGCAATGAGGCGGAGCTCCATCGTGCATGAAATACATTTGTAATCTTAATGGCAGTAGGACGTCTTCCAATAGCATCGGCAGCTCCTCTTCAAGAAAATGGCGATAAATTGCTCCAGTTAACCTCACTGGTAAAAAGAATGGACCTATCAAGTGGTCTCCGACAATTCCGATCCATACATTCACTGAAAACTGATGTTGATGGCGGCCTGCTCTTATTGCATGTGGGTTCTCATCAGCCCATTGGTGATTGCTGTGGAAATTCATTATGGCTTCTCTGGAAAAATTTGCCTCATCAGTGAACAGTATTTCTGCAACGAACTGTAGATTTTCAGCAATTTTTTGTTGCATCCATCGACAAAAAGTTACTCTTGGAAGAAAATCAGTTGGTAAAAGTGCCTGCACTCGTTGAATGTGATAGGGGTATAAAAGTTGATTCTTCAGTATCCGGAAAACTGTCATATGACTGACATTTACATTTGCAGCAATCTTCCTGGTACTTGTAGTAGGATTTATTTACATTTGCAGCAATCTTCCTGGTACTTGTAGTAGGATTTTCGTCAATTTCCTGGAGCACCTCTTTTCCACTTGTACAGTTGCTGCTGTGCGAGGTCGCCCATTTTCAGCGGTAAGTTTTCGAAAACTTCCAGTTTCTCTAAGACGTTGATGCAGACGAGAAAATATCAAATGATGTGGTATTACACGATTAGGGTATTTTTCTTCATAAAGACGCCTGGCTGCTAATGAATTACCGTTGGCAAGACCGTAACAAAAATGCATATCGCACATTTCACTATTTGCGGAATTCATTTTGAAAAACAAACCTAACAACTGTCAAATCGCTGTAAAGTAACGACTTTCATATGAAAAGTCAATGGCACTCTCGATAGAGTGATCCGACAAGTGATGATGCAGAGGAAACAAAAAAGTTTTATTTTCAATTGTATAATATTCAGATACAGATACAGGATCTCGGAAACAGGCGTTTTAGGAAACATGTTTATATGAACTTTTATTCTTATTTTTATGCGAGGAATCTCACCCTGAATTTTTTCGCAATATTAATGATACACCCTGTATATAACGAAGAAAATGCATTCGGTAATTCTTACTTACTTCTTCAGGCTCTGAACCCCTTTGTGGGCTTTGACCTTATCTGTGATATTCTGCAACCTTTTGCGTTTTACAGTAAAGGGTGGTTAATCCTTTGACTAACCCAAAATTGGGGTATTTATCCTGTTTCAGTTTATACTGTTTAATTTGTTTAGCCGGGTTCGTTGCAGGGTTCATGTTGGCAATTGCAGGACTGGGTTGCGGTGGTTGCTATGAGTCTTGAGTCTCCGCCTCTCTGATACTGTGTGATTCTGCTCTTTGTTTGCCGCAGTCCAGAGTTTGTTTTTCTTCGTGGTTGGCTTGCTGCTTTCTGATGTTGGTACACTTTCGCTTCCCTAGGAGCTCAACCTTTTTATATTCGGGTGCCTATCGTCGCGTTTCATTTTTGGCCATCTACGAAAAGCACATTGTACTTTATGACTGCATTTTTGCTCTTTTTCCTAAATTTTGTTAAGTGTGGAATTAGCTTTTTTTCTTCTCTGAATCACTTCCGACGGAAAACCTTCATCGATTATGCCAGACTGTTTTCGCGTTTTCGTTCTTCTCTTGCGTTATCTGCTTGTCTGTTAATTTTGGTATCAATTTCTTCTATCTCCGTGTTTATTGCTCCGGGTTAGCTGTTGCGGGGTCTATTTTTCGCTTATGGTTTCATGAACAAGCAAATTTGATATTTAAATCCTTTTTCAGATGGGCAATTAAAGTTCGTCGTCCATTGTTGATCGTTGGTTTTCGTTAATGCTGATATGTGTGTTGTGTTCGGTAATGCTATTGAATCTTAAACGTTGCATTCATATTATTTGGAGCAAGGAAATGAAAGCAATTACTCATCCCCATCTCTCTTTCTTTCAGAACTATTCTCTTTGTATAAATCGCGTTCGATTTGCACACTGGTTCTGGTTGCGATATTACAGAATTTTCGGCAGCGGTTGCTTATGGTTCCTGAATGGTGACGTCATATCATAAAAGCAAACAAACGAATTGGTTGCTGCGGCGGTTGATTCTTTACGCACATGCAACAGTTTTAACTCAAATTTTATTTTTATCATTAAACATTTGATCTTTAGCTAAACCATTGAAATAGTCCATATGTAGAGGACGAAATAGCGCAAACTCCAATTTAAACAATGCAATTTACATCAATTCTACAGTTTTACAGCAGCATGAAATCTTTCTATTTTTATGCTACAATACAATTTTTTCTATTAACAACGGATTTCGCTCTATTTAGATTGGATTTCATAATATCGAATTTAAACAAAATACTACCTTCTTAATAACTGGATATAAGTTTCAAGACTGGCATGGAAGTCCACAACCTTTCCATTGACAATAGATCTTTGATCATTTCGCCTGTACGAAGTAATAAGACTGCACAATATGGGGTAACAATAAAAGTAATAAAATAGATCTGTTTTACAAATATTTTTCAAGAGTAAACAGAGAGAATAGTTCTAAAAGAGCGAGACACAGATGCAGACTTCGGAACCAGCTCCCAAAGCTGGTGAAGTGACGGACCAACTTTGATATGTGACGTCATTGATTTCCAAACGAACGCGAGCGGTTGCTGTTTGGTTAGCTTTGAGGGCAACCACGTTTGCAACCAACACCAATCGATGAAAAAAATACATTCTGTAATGCTATTGCTAGCGCAAATTTTACAGTACGTGCTTTAATAAAAAATTGAAATGTAGCATAGAAATACAATGCATTTATGTTACTGTAAAACTGCCCCATAGATGTAAATTGCATTGTTTAAATTGGAGGTATAATAGCGCTATTTTATCCTCAACGTATGCCACAGTGGCCAGTTTCAACTTTTTGGGCAAATGTCACATTTTTAGTGATCAAAACAAAACTGTCGCTGCAGCAACCAACTCGTTCGGTTGCTTTTATGAGGTGACGCTCCCATTCAACGACCACAAGCAACCGCTGTCGGCAATTCTGTGATTTATCTGTCAACCGGAACCAGAACTAGTACGAATTGAACACGGCAGTGTTACTAAAAAGGTGATGTATTTTTAAGAAAATAATGTGCCGTCGTTAACATTTTATTATTTTAGCTAGGTATTATTGTTTTAAGACATGTAATACATTTTTTAATGTAAAATACAAATTCAATTTGAATTTAAACGTAACATGTATGTACACAATCAACAATCGCTGCCACAACCAATTTATGCTATTGCGTTAGTGACGTAACATTACCATTGGGCTATCACAATCAACCGGTATCGAAAATTCTTATCAACCGTAACCACAGCGCTAGTAGAATACAGGCTGTAAAGGTAAAATATTTGATGGTTGGACCGCGTAAACAATAATTGAGTTGCGCGGGTATTTTCATGTTGGAATTGGAGTTGCGTCGCTTGGGTGGGAGAAGTGCCTTACAGATCATGCGCAAACGTTGCCGGATTCATTTCGCTTAACCTAACATTCGTATCGGTTTTATATCTTAATAATATTGGTGTTCCAGTTTACGGTAAAATTGTATTTTATGTCCTTATTGTTAATTTGTATTATTACATCATTCTGCAACAATGGGGATTAATACTTCAAAACATCATTGCAATTTATATTTGTGGTACTCGGATGTTTTGACCGGTAATGTAGTGTTCGTGAATAGAGATGGGTCGTTATTACAAGAAGGTTTTTTTTTTATTGTATTGTATACGTATTTTTCTGACGGCGAAATGAGGAGTTATGAGGGAGCAATAATGTTTTGATGCTAGTTTTTATAGTCTGTCACAAGTTACTGATTGGCCATAGAAAATCGCAATTACCATCTGCTGTGGCTGCAATGGCAAGGAATAACGCACTCGGTAAAAGGAGAATAGCAACGATACCGTCGTTTGGGAGTGAGCGATAGTCGAATGCTGCGCATAACTTAAAAAACTTATATAAACTTAAAAACACTTTAACCCAAAAGATAGAACTAACACTTATTAAAATCAGGTATTTATAAATTAAACTGTTCACAGTGTAATTCTGTATATATAGGTCAGACAATTAGAACTTTTGATACCAGATAGAAAGAGCACATACGCTCATACAAATACAAACGCCCAGAACATTTTTGCATTTCTGTGATGATAAACGTAAATTGCAAATACTTGAAGTCTTTCTAATTCACAAACACACTTTTAATGAATGAGCAAATTGAGCTCATAAATTCCCCGCTATTGGAAGTTTTGGAGTTGAAGATTAGAGCCAAGTCCGAAATTAAGATCGAGTGTGCTGTAGCCAAATGTTTGTTTGTTTGTTTTATTTTTTATTTAACGTCGGCCTATTTCTGCTACTATGGCTAACCACCGACGCCAGGGAGCGATCCTACCACACCTGGAAATTTAGCCTGTTTGAGGGTTCTTTTGACGTGCCCAACAACACTTGGACACGGG
>JABXWE010033968.1:0-18252 GCA_014611495.1 Limonius californicus
GAAGATGTTGCATTTATCCTTATCATTGGAATAGTAGTCGTCATTTACTTTAAGCGATGAAATTGTTGGTGGCTGCTTTAGTATCCTTTTAGTTGCCCGCCACATTGTTGGGTCTTTCGGTTCTAAGTTTTCAATGTATTTTCTATATGATTTGATTAAATAGTTATCAAGCTCGTTTCTCACCTGATGTATGATTCTGTTTAATTGTTGTCTGTGTAATGGTAAGCGAGTCCTCTGCCATAGTCGTCGAATCCTGTGCTTTTCTTTTATATGATTTAATATGTACATTGGGGGTTCGGAGTAATTGTTATGGCGTCTGGAATACTTTTTAATGATAGCTGTTTGTATGGAGGCTACGAGCGCTTGATTCAATTTATTAATTTCAGCGTCTACTTCTTCTTTCGTATTAATTGCTGTAGGGCATACTAACTTAACATCAAGTTTATTTTGAAATGTGTCCCAGTCAACTATTCCGTTTATTAGTCTCTGTTGTTGTGTTTTTATCATGGGAGTATATGTGAATGATAAAATTACCGGGAGGTGATCTGAATCTAGCTCTGGTAGCACTTGTTGGTTTATGGGGCCTGTGAAGTTTTTGTGAAGCACGATGTCCAAAATATCTGGTTGATAGTCTTGTCTGTAAGGAACATACGTATTTTCTGGAGGCGATGAGAGTTGTATTGCTTGCGCTGAGGTAATTTTATGGAGCTTTATTCCGTTTGGGTTGTTGGTGCGACATCCCCAGATTGTGTTCTTACAGTTGAGATCACCTATGAGCAATGTGGACTGTTGATCATTGAAGATGTTAGTAATATCATTTTCTTGTATTGTCCTGTTAGGTTGTTTGTAAGCGCATACAATTTTTATTTGATTATTGTTGTTTAATTTCATAATAGCTGCTGTTGCTTCGAGGTTATTTAAGGTGGGTAAGTAATGAGGGGTTAGGTTTATCTTTTTCTTTGCAATGATTGCTACTCCTCCCGATGCGATGGGGGCTGTTCTGTCAGCTCTATATACAGTGTATCCTGGTATTTTGAAAGTTTCTGTAGTTGTAAGATGAGTTTCACTGATACATGCGATGTCAATGTCGTGCCTGGCGAAGAAGGCAATAAGTATTGAGCGCTGGTTCTTTATACCGTTGGCGTTCCAGTTTAGGATGGTTAATTTTTGTAGAATTGGTGAATTATTATTTGCCATTGCTAATTAAGGTTGGCAATAGTGAAATGAAGAATGACTTTATTGTATCAATATGTGGTTTAATAATTTCAACTATCATTTGTAGTATTGTGTTAATTAAATCTGTTTGGGGAGGTTGATTAGATTGTTGTGATGCTGTTGAGTCGTCTCGATTTCTAGTTATACTAGAGTACCTTGTATTAACTGTGGATCTTTGGGTGGTTGGCGTATTATTTACGTGTTGAATGTTAGGGGCAGTGCGTGTATTCTTATTCGCCTGCGTATTCTGGCTAGCTAGTTTGATTTTAGTATAGTATGAGCAGCCTTTGTAGTTCGCAGAGTGCTCCTCACCACAATTTACGCATTGGGGTTTTTGTTCAGATAGTATACAATTAAATTACGTTAAACAGAGAGCAAACTTCGCTTTACGATTAGCTGTTCAGACGTTCGCCATACTTTCCCAAATCATGTATTTAGTACATTTTCATTCGTCGTGAGCACTTCTAAGGGCTTCATTTCCGGTAACTTGAAAACTTGCTAGAATTATTTAATGTACTTCCATATTACCTTTGGTCCTAAAGTCGACACTGATATAAATAGAGAAGAATTAATCATAAAGTTTCTCAAGTTGTTTCAAATGCAAAGCACACTGTTGGGATCTCATTTATGAGAAATATGCGAAATGCGTGCTAATTTCAGTCAGTCTTAAAAACTGACTACCTTATGAGGATAAGTAAAGAGGTTTAAACTAGCTATGTTGAGTTTCCATACAAAATTCTAACTAACTTTGCGGGAGACTATGATCCTAGCAATCAAAAAAATAGGCAACCCAAGATACACACCACTAGCTGCTGCGATATCTAAAATTTTATTGCCGGAGTTATGAATGTGACTTGTCTGTTGGGTATACTTCACAGTTTCCTGGCTTAAATAAAGCTGATTTACGTCAAACAAAGCTTGAATAAAATCTATTCGATTGCTGAAAACACTGACATAATTCTTAATCTTTGGCGAATATCGTAGATATTTCTATATAAGACTCTGTTTTTGTTTACACTTACTTTATTTAAAAATTAGGTAAAATAAAATACAAACATTGATCCCTGATTCATAATACCGCTATAAAAATGTAGAAATCGCAGTGACTGTTTATATACATGGATGCAAATTCAAAAACGACGGGGGTCGTGGAAAGACATTTATATCTGCCTTTTTACAAAAATAGAAAAACCTAAAATATTTAAATTTTCCAAGAAATGCAAGAACATAAGCATAAATAACTGTAAACATAAAAACAAGTGACAAAGTAAAAACATTAATGCAATGTATGTGCCTGTTTTTCAGAAACTAGCTTTTCAAATCTTTTTTTAACATTCACACTACCCCCACCCTCCGATACCACTTTCGCATTAGTTCAGGGGGTGCGGGCGTCCGTTGCAACAGGCCCTTTAAACTTAACTAAGTGACATACGGTCGTCGCTTCAGCGACCCCGCGGTCGATTGACCCGCATTTCGCTGTGACCACGACTGACAGCGCTTGTTCGCACTACCCCATCGACGTCCCTAGCTTTTCAAATCTGGGCTCTGTATTCGATACACACACAATATCATTTTCAAGTTCGAAGTGATTTCTTACTTTTTTTTGATGGCAGTAATAGACGAAAAACTTAATTCGGACAAATATGATTTAGCCAGTGGCACCAAACATTTTATAGTTTTGTCCGCAAGCTTGGGATATTCATGCATTCTTTAGGTCCAAAAATTGATCTACGCTCTGGGAAAAGAAGTCTAGTTTCAACATTACAT
The DNA here is from genome assembly GCA_014611495.1 of Limonius californicus. Taxonomy (NCBI): domain Eukaryota; kingdom Metazoa; phylum Arthropoda; class Insecta; order Coleoptera; family Elateridae; genus Limonius; species Limonius californicus. The sequence continues at coordinate 2,983 of JABXWE010033968.1, forward strand.
CAAATGATAGTTTATCTTTCATGTTTGTCGAAATTTCAGCTTGTTCATCTAAATTGTCTAACACGGATTCGGCATCCATCTATGATTGTCAATTTTTTAAATTTCTTTGGGGATACAGTCATTGAGCTGTTGTTTAAATTGTGCACACTAACTTGGACATCTGCAAACACGTGTTCCGAATTTATCATATTACCATCTTTAACTAAGCTTCCATGAGTTTTTGAACGCACTGGAATGAATCAAACTTCTTCTTTCCAATGAAAGTCACCAGAAATCAAGTTTCTTTATAAATCCGTTAATTGTGTCCGTGGCTGCTAATATAGCGGCCTTGCAAACTGCTATTGACAGTGTTTAGGTGCTCGAAAATATCAGCAAGGAAAGCCAACCTATGGAAGCCAAAGGTAATTAGAAACTATGTTCTCATATTCCGGTTTGTTATCTTGCAGGTACATCAAAAGTTCAATTTTCAACTGGAAAACTCTTTCAAAATCTTTCGAAAATACGAATCTACAATGTTTTTCCCTTGATAGAATTTAGCACATTAACGACATTTTTCAAAACACGATCCATTTCAGGAGGTAAAGATTTTGATGCAAGAGCTTCTCGATGTAAAAAACAATGTAACCGTAACCATGTAACATTTGCCATTATCTCTTTTAATCTGACAATAAGACCAGATCGATGTCCTGTTATAACCTATATACAAAAGCTATAAATTGGGTATAGTTAGACCTATCCATGGATTCGTCGTCATGGCACTTCTTAATATTTTCAACAACTTTTGTTCGAATATCTTCTGCCATTCCTAGTTGGATAGTATTACTAGAGATGGGGAATGCTGTTAGCTCGTCAGCCTTTTTTTCACCAACCATTATTTGCACCATTTCAACAGCTGCTGATAAAATTAGATCTTCAGCAATTGTATGTGGCTTACTGGTTTTTGCAATGCGAAACACAACACGATAACTTGGTAATAGAGGATGTCAGTTGGCCGGTTAGCCGCTGATTCTGATTGAAGTTGAGTAGTACAAGTGGGAGTCACGAGTAAAATGTTGGCCAAAAGAGGGCCACCCGTTAAAGTAATTTGGAAACCACTAGCCTAGAGAATAATGAAACTCATTTTGAACATTTAATCTAATATTTTTAAATGTTAAGTATAATAATTGGTTCGCAACATTTCCAGTTTTTTTTTTTACTATTCCGAAACGCGTCGGGGAAAAAGGTTGCTACTACTGAATAGCATTTTCTAAGAGGTTTTCAATGAGTTATCCCAAAGTGGGCGTTATCATTTGAAATTATTTTTTAGGTACCTATACCCTAAGGAGTTGATTCGGGAAGGTTCCCTTAGGAGCCATGATGATTCCCCATCCGTGTTTTCTGGAAAAGTTCAATACCTATTTTACTTTAAAGGTATCACACATAGAACTGTACCAAAATCAATTACTTTCTGTATCTTGGACACAATAGAATTTTCTTAACATTAATCACAAACGTATTATTGTTTTAACTTTTAGGTTATGTACCATACCATATTTTTACTACCAGGCTCCTATTAGTGTGCATTTGTACTGTAGTGCTCGTTCATCTAGTTAGTGGGGCCGTTAAGGTTTTTCATTTTTATTTTGTTTACTTAGTTACAGAATTCCGATTAAATCTTGCTCTCCAATTTTGTCTTCTAATTAAAATATATTTGGTACTTGGACCTTCAATACGATTCAAGCACCTTATTTTGGTGACCCCCGACGTTCAACGAACCTTCCAAGAAGTTGCTCTTACGCCGAAATTGTTCCATTGTGTGTGATCGTCGCCCAAGCTATCTTCGCTGATTTGCACAACTGCATTTTGCATACAGATTTGCACAGTACATGAAATACGCACTTCGAAATTTCAACTTGTACAGTTCTCAAATGCAAAACAAAAATGGAGATAATTTAAAGAAACATAACATCAAAAACTTCTTGCTCTTAATTTAGAAACATCTTTATCAGTAGCGGTTTGAGTCACCAGGATCGTCCCGTACCGGTGCATAGGTTGTGTTCCGCACAAAGGCGCCCGAGCAGGAGAGGCGCCCTTTCAAGATGATAAATAATAGTAAACTGTATCCGTGTTTCAATGCTAAAATTATGAAAAAATTATTTGCTATCAACAATATTCAAAAAACGTCTTACTATTTCATCAACAATCTTAATAGAAAATAATATTAGGGATACTCTAGAACTAAATATAAAAGATCTAATTAAGAATTTTGTGGCGGCTAAAGCTAGAACGATAAACATGTAATAAACGATATATCATATACAGGGTGAGTCCGCTGCGACATTTAGAATTTACAAATTAGTTTGTGTTAACTGAATCCCGTCATAACTGCGTTCATATCTTTATTTAAAAATCTATTTTTTAAATAATTAAAGAACCGAATTCGTTTGTATACCACTATTACATGTACTAACAACACTGCACAATAAAGAGGCTAAATGGATCGATGTGCTGAAAGGGGCACGGATTCAATTTCCGGAGGACGACAATTTAAAAAATTCTTTTTTGGATGTTAACGGTATTGCCAATGCCTTTGTTAATCTACTTTTAATTTTATGTTTAATACCAACCGTGCCAACTTTTACTACCAGTAAAGTTTAACGAAGTATTAAATAAAATACAATTAATGTTCCTAAATAAACAATATTAGGTATAAAAGTAATTGTTTATACTCCTAACATTAACAAAAAACTAAATTTCAATAGAAAAAAAATGGCACCGCCCAGGAACCGAAACGAGGTCTTCAGCGCGAGAGCCTGGCGTCTCATCAAAAAAGTCCATTTAAACTTTTCTTTGCGCGATGATATTATGTCATATAATAGTGATACTTCGCGAATTAAAATTTCTATATATTTTAAAAATTAATTTAAATTAAACAAATTGGTGCCTTAATGACTGCAATCGACAACAGTTGACACAAACTAATTTGTAAATGAGAAATGCCGTATTTAAAAGTTTCTGGGAAGACGGTTTGGGGCGAATCTGTTTCCTGGTATATCATTCCAGGTAGATGTATTTTTGTTTTACTTCACATTTTTCGTTAATCGTTAATTTGAACTGGCAGGTCTAATTCAAAACATTTATTTAAATGTTTTAGGCGAAGTCTTACAGTAAACGATTAAACAAAGAGATTTATAGAGAACAACGTTAAGCGATTATCAACACTAAAAGTATTGATTAAAGAAAAAAGATATTTGTAAGCAGTTTCTAAAAATTATTTAACCTCATTGAAACAGCCAAAAAATATTTATGCGATTGCCTATACATAGGGGACCTATTGCCTATTACAATCTGTCCAAAAATAATTTTCCCAATATTTCATATAACCAAGATATCAAGCTGATTCGTCTTAACACTCACCCTGTATACCAAAGTCCTAAATGTATTACTCGGTTATTTTTTATTTAATTGGGAAGTGCTCTATTTTTATGTACACATACGTATATCGAGTACCTATTTTAAATATAAATAAATAAAATCAAATCTTTGAATTTTTTTTAAAATGCATATTCAGTTTTGTATGGTGGAGGTGCTGCATTATAACTTTGAACAAAGGTGCCTGTTACCTACGGGGCGGCACTTTGGGTCTCGCTGACAGTCTCTTCCTGAAAAATCCCTGAAAAATAAGGCTGACTTTTCGCGTTTGATTTGTCGCGAACCCAGTGATCTCTTTTGGATAGCCGATGAAGCACTGAAAGCTATAGAATCCAATTTGTTAAAAGGGGAATATTGCAGTGAATATATAAATACAAGTTTTGTGTTTCTACTAAAAGCGTTTGTTTTGTTTTATTTTACAACGAGATATTGGCACTTACTATCTACTACTACTAAATATTCGGTAGAAACGTTTGAAAAACTGCGTAATATTTTACGTATTTTTCTGTGTTTTACTGTTCGCTACTTCCAGTTAACTGATATAAACGTACAGATAACATACTTCTACTAAAAATTAATAGCCCAAAACCGACGTAATTATATTCATACTTTGAGGTTCAAAACGGCAATAAAATTTAGATACCTTAATTTAAAACAACCAACTTTTACTTAATTATGGTACACATAAAAAATCCAAATTTAAATAGTTTCATATGTTAACTATACAGGCTCGCCTACATCCTGTCCGAGCCAAGCCATTTCTCTTCCTAGATACCTAAGGTGATAGATTTACACAAAATGCTTACAACATACTATCACTAAAACCAAAAACAGATAAACTAAAAAGAAAACTACCATCACATCACCATAGAAATTAATTAAAATTGCATGCATTACATGTAGCTAATTTAATCTTTGATTTACTATTAAATAGCCAGCCTGTAAAAAATTACTTTCAGTCAATCCAAATCGAAATTCTTAATTGATATTAGCGATACTAATAAATCAGGTAATATTTTTATATTCGTTTTCCTTTCTTTTGTACGCAATGAAACTTTCTTTCCCATAAGATTGCCTATTTTGCAACAACCGACACTATATTGTAGTGAATACCTTATACTAATTGAGTTTAATCAAAGCAACAAACTATTTTAGGAAATCTTACAAGGAAAATATGTTTTTAAACGTATTCGCAGACGATTTAGAACAATTTTTAAATATACAGGATGGGCCAGCTAAGTTGTCCCCTTAAAAGTTGTTGATGCAACTCTACATTCACATAGCATGGCAACCAAAACTGATTCTTGGATTTAATTAATTTGATCAATGTTGTCTACTTATAGAAATCTTAAATCGAGCTGTAAGTTTACTTTTAAATTTTAAGCAAAACGTTTTGGTAAATTGCACGGAAATGAGGCTGCAGCCCACAATTTAATTATAAGGCTCTATCCAATTAGAAGATCACCGTCAAAACGTCAGATATCTTTAACAAACGAAAGTAACCTTGGAAATTCCAAAAGATGTAGACCCCGAACGATCGCGAAAATGCAAAATGACATAACAGTGTTGGACACAATGAATGAGAATTCTCATATAGCCAAATAGATCTAAGCACAAATCTGTGTATTAATAGAACTCCAGTTAGAAGAATTCTGCAAATGTATTTCAACCCTAGCACGCTACTTTAGTGGACAAAGTGTTTAAAATCGACCTTCAGAGAAGATTGCAATTTTGTAATTTTATTCAGAATCAACTTCTTGTGGACAAATTATTTTAAATTTTATATTGTCTAGCGATGAGCCAAAAATCGCAAAAATCGCAGTTACACAAGAGAAACACACTGGGTACGTGTTATCCATTTTCTGTTTTGCTGTTCTGTAAATACTAGGTGTGGTATAGTAGGTAATCATACTAATGGGCCACACTTCTTCCATGAAAATGTAACTGGAAAACGTTACTGGGATTTCCTACAAAACATTTTATCCGGCTTTTTGGAAAATGTAGAACTCAATGTGCGACGAAACTGTAATGGGATTGCAGGAATTACTTAAATAATGTATTTTGAGGAAACTGGATTGGAAGAGGAGCTGCCAGGAGTTGCAATGTACATCAATTACACCTGGCACGCTTGCTCGAGTAAAACATGGCGCAGCTTTGCTCTGTTATTTTTGTGAAAAATATTAATTTTAGGTAAAATAAATGTAGTAGTGAAATTGTATTATATTAAGAAATTAAATTTAAAAAAAAATATTGGTAACTTGAATATTTTTCTGAATCGTATTACAATAAATGTAACCGCAAATACATGTTAAATGAGAATACAATGTAATGTAAAAAATCTTAAAATTTAAACCTAATCCTTAATTACAAGGACTAGATAATAAGTGGACTGTACATCGCTACAAAGATGATTTTCAAAATAATAATGTGCCACATCTCCTAAAGGCCGTTGCAGCTTTTTACCAAATAACCGAAGATGTGTGCTACGTGAGACAGCTGTGACACATACGGTGTTTGAAGCCCGCTAACTACCAAAGAGCGTTGTAGAATCATAAGCAACACAATCAACACCTGAGTAACGTTGGTGGTTGTCTAACACCTTTCAACGGAAGGAACAGATTTTTGAATTGACAATCTTGAACAGGTATCGCATTTTACACCCGAGAAATGCAATATGGAAGTTAGAAGCGGAAATGAACACAGTCCAAATTTCGTAAGAGAAGCTCAGGTTAAACTAGCACTTACAAAGTGTTGTACGGTCTAATTAATGGAATTTAAAATTTAAATCATAAGAATAAAGATCAATCCACGACTTAAGAAAAAAAAATTGTTTGGTTTCTTATAGTAAATAATGATTAGTTTTAAGATTTTGCATATTTATTTGAAATTAAAATTTTATTCTTTGTGGTTACAGACTGAAGCTAGCCCCTTGCCTAATCAAATACCAGAGGTTTACCATTGTGGTCAATGCTTGTTGGGTAGTATTTGTGATTAATGACCGTAAGTTGGCTTTTGTGGTCAAAAACTGAAGGTAAGTTCTTGTGATCACAGACTGGAGATTGCTCGTTGCTGTAAGACTGCAGGTTGGCCATTGTGGCTAAAGATTGAAGGTGAGTGTTTGTGGTCGAAAAGTAGCGGTTGAGGTTGAAGTTGAAGCCTGGACATGAGTCTGCGTATCAAAAACTAGCGATTGGTTGTTTTGGTCAAAAACTGAAAGCAAGTCCTTGTTATCAAAGACTGAAGGTTGTAGATTGTTATGAAAGACTGGAGGTTGACCATTTTGGTCACAGATTGATTTGTGGTCGAAAATTTGAGGTTGGGCGTTGGGGTTATAAAGACTTGACATGAGTTTTCATGATCAAAGACTACAGGCTGAGCGTTAAAGTCAGAGAGTGAAGGTAAGTCTTTGTGATCACAGAATGGAGGTTGATTATTATTATAAAAGACTGGAAGTTGACCATTGTTATAAAACAGGGAGGGCGTTATGGTCAAACGCTGAAATTGAGTCTTCCTGATCCAAGATTGGCCGTTGAAAAATATCGTATGAGCCAGATTTTTATTTCATACATTTCATATATGCATATTAAAGGTGAACGTATTAAACTAGAAATTCAAATATACATATATACAGGGCGTCCCATGACGTGAGGTCACTACGTCACCTACGTGTAGGAAAGGTGAAAAGAAGTCGAAACTAAAGAGTGGTCATTTCCTCTAAATCGACTATTAAAGAAGTTATGGCCTGTTTTAGTTAAATACTGAAGCAGCCGAAACAATAAATGATATTAAGAGGTATTTGTTACAAACTGTCTACGTTACTATGGAAATGATATTATTTACTTGTACATCAAACAGTAACGCACCTTCAAGTTGAATTCTCTGCTTGCGCTTATTAACAGTGTTAATAATTTTTACTTTTACAACACGAGAATACGCCGATATCCATTACATCCGGCTTCTATGATAGAAACTCAGTAGCAGCTGCTCGAGAATATGGGTTGAGATTTCCAAATCGGTAACTACCAGACCAACGAGTTTTCCAACGGGTGTACAACCACCTACGCGAACACGGAACTTTCCCGAAACCGTCGACTGAGCGTCCAATACAGCAAGTACTAGACAATGCGGACAACATCCTGCGAGAAATTGATAATAATCCCAGCACCTCTGTTCGTCGTGTATCTGCACAAGTTAATGTACCACGAATGTGAGTTTGGAGAACATTAACACGTCATGATTTATATCCATTTCATATCCAGCCTGTTCAAGCCCTCTTGCCTACAGATTTCGCTAGTCGTATGGAATTTTGCCACTGGATCATTCAAAATCGAAACATACGTAATAGAATTTTATTCATGGATGAGACAACATTTACAAGGAATGGATTAATGAACAGAAAGAACAGCCATTCTTGGGATTTGCAGAATACACACGCAATCGCAGTGTCAAATTACCAACGTAGGTTTTCAGTGAATATCTGGTGTGGAAGTATTGATAATATGCTCATAGGTCCATTCGTTTTAGAGGAGCCCTTGTGCACTTCGCGTTACGTGTAAGACAATTTTTGCATCAACGGTTTGAACGACGTGTAATTGGTAGAGGAGAACAACACCCCTGGCCCCCAAGATCTCCGGACTTAACTTGTTTAGATTTTTATTTGTGGGGCCATATGAAAGATATGGTATACCAACCGCCATCAGAGACTGTTGAATATCTTAGGAGACACAATTTTGAGGCAGCAGAACTAATTCGGAATAACAATATGTTACGTAGGGCAACCGGATCTCTCAAGCCAGAATGTGTCTCGTGAGCAACGGTGACCATTTTGAACAATGTTTATAGTGAATTTAAACTAAAATAAAAATAAATATTGGCTTTTCTGAAATTGTAATTAGGGCTGTTAAAGACAATTATCGAGGGTGCAGTAGAAGGGCAAAAACGGAGAAGACCCCGCCTTCGGTATATAAGACAAATCATGGAAGACACAGGAAGCAAAAGCTATGAAGATATGAAAAGGAAGGCTTCTAATAGAAAACAGTGGAGTGCTGCTTCAAACCAGTCTGCAGACTGAGGAGCATAGAGGAGGAAGAATAAATAATAATTTTACATTCTGTATTTTGAAAACGGTTTACTTCAGGGCATAACTTTATTAGAATTTTCAACTATATTTGGTCTAAAGATTACGTACACGTAGTAGTGACCTCACGTCGTGGGACACCCTGTATACAGGGTGTATCAGAAATAGGTACAAATATTTAAACCAGTAATAGATTGGCTCAAGTAGAATTCAATGATACTATTCATTTATCAAAAATCATGAAGTTTATTTTTTTGAATTAAAAAATAAAATAAAATTTAGTTTGAGAACTGCTGATGATACATAGAAAATGCATTTAAGCTGTAGAAGGTTATTTCCTAATTATTGTAAAGTAAATCCAAAGTGGCAAACACGCAAAAACTTGTCTGGCTTGTGATAAACTACGGAATTGGGAGGAATTACCTAATAGTATTGGTTTGTGGCAGGTGATAAGAAATTTTTTGCACTTCTATCTTACTATCCTTTGCGTAACATGTCTTTGAACTCAAATTTTTGTTATTATCCTGCGGTACTCAAACAATATTTGGTCAAATTTTCAATTATTATTTTCTCATATCTTAAGGGTCCCATTGTCAAAGAAATGTTTTTTCTAGTTTGTATATATTGTAATCTACCATGGGATTTAATATTTGTACCTATTTCTGATACACCCTGTATATTAACTTTAGAGGAAAAGAAAATGTAGAGAGCATATCAGCCTTTATGTAACGCTTATCTTTGCGCTAAATATGCTAATAATGATTTAATAATATAACATCGAACGTTTGCAGTCCAATTAAAAAACAAATTTAAACGGGCGAACGGAACAAAAAACAACCAGTCACATATAACTAAACGCTAAAATTACGTAGAATTTATTAATCGGCTGTAAAAATAAGTTGCTTTCTTCCTATTTCAATCGACACTCTAATTCATAGTACAGTAACAAATCCGGTTTACGTTTTCAAACTACATTTTGCTTAGAAATTGTACACGAGTCGTTTTATTGCATTTTAAATTTGTATCATTATATAAGTTAAAACATCTAAAATTTAATTTTTACATTATGTTAATGTGTATGATGAATGCTATCCCTTATATAAATTAGAACAAATATTTTAAAAATTCACTTAGGTACATAGATTAGACTAGGCCTGTAAAGTAACCATTCAAACTCTTGTGGTACAGCACCGTACTTATATGATGATAAATACATAAAAAGAAAGATGAATATATAATACAAGGGGAGAAAACCAGAGCACCTTGGATAAAACAAAATCAAGCTTTGTATTAATGGATGAGCAGAATGATTTGAGGTTAAAAGACTGTTTTTTTTAATAGTAAATCCCATAAAAATGCCAAACCCAAAGTAAAGTGAAATGCAAATCCGGAAGTTAGAACATGCGAACTGCGAAATGTTGCATAAAGAAAAAGTTTTGAAACAAGTTTAATCGCAATCTTGCAACGAAGTGCATAGCAAACCATCGTCGTGGTTATTTGCAGTTTAAATTTTAGTTCGTGTTGTGCATTCGCCGAAAACTATAGAATCATGGTAATTATTAAATGTAATATTAAGTAATTCGTACCTCTAAATCTATCAGCTGATTTCTTATAAATTACAATTGTCCATTTTCACTTTTCTTCTAAGAATCTTATGTTAGTATAATTAAACAATAGAAAATTTATCGGGAAATATTAGAAAATGTTTATTTTCCGTGTTATTTTTTAAATCTCCTTCACTATAATAAAGACACAATCAACTAAAGAAAAAAAACACATACCAAGCAAAGCATCATAAGTAAAAACAGTAACCAGACTCTTCAGGATCAACTTTTTGTTCTTTTCCTGCAAACCTTGCACTAGAGTTTATGGTAGTAATACAAGATGCGATTAAAACAAGGGTGCGAATTTGTTACAGTGTGTTAAGAGGACCCAGTAGGTAAAAAAGGTTCCTATAAACATTATGAGCGAAAATGTGTTAATAAGAAGTTACATGAGTCGGTAGGCTAAGACTCTTTATTTAAAGTTTGAAACAGTAGATTTCTTCAATGTTAGATCAGACACCGTGTACCAATTGGTCCGTGGCCTCCCAGATCTCCCGATTTAATCCTGCTCAATTTTTACTTAAGAAAATACTTATTGTGTATCAAAAAATAATAGGAAATTGGATCAAACGCCAGCAGCTTGTTTAAAACGCATTTACATGTACAAAACACACCCCGAATATTTGAATTAGTACGACAATCATTAATCCGGTGAGAGACGCCTGTATTCTCGCAAAAGGAAGGCAAACCGAAAAGTTTTATTGTAACTTGTCTTTGGTGCGCACGGTAGGCAAGGTAGAATGTTGTAATTCCCGACTCGATACCTGGCTGGCAGACTAGCCAGTCGCTTTAAATAATTGGGTATCAGCGTTCAACTGAACAAGGGGTTATTATGCGGTTGTTTCATGCGTGATGCCCACCACGCCATTAATTTGGCACAAGACAACCGGGTGCCAGAGCAACGATACGAGAGCTTGGACCTTCCGTCTTGCATGTCAACCTCCTTCGTAGGGTAAAGAGCCTGACCATTATTAATTTATTTTTATTGTAATATGTGCTTATATTAGTATTTCCCTTATACGCCAACCCTTCTTAGCTTGGAAGTGTCTAATACTCTAATACTTGGTTATCTGCCATTCTAATCTAATTGTCATAAAATTAAGTTATACAAGTATGAAAACAATTTTAGTAGTGTCTGTATTTAAACAGTAATATGGAAGCGCTCAACTCCCAATTTCTAAAAGACATTTATGTTCTCTTTCACACCATTTTCCTAAATACTTGTAGTATTGTAATAAATAAAATAAAATGCAGTAAATTCAATACAATCAGAAATAATTAATCCCACATATTTAGCTAACTATAACTATAAATAAAAAATCACTGGCAAACCGCAGATAATTTTCATATTCCATTTTTAAAAATGGTCACAAAGCAATATATATGAAACATGCTTGCAGAAGTTTCAAGGGGTCTATAATTTTGCCAGGCGGTGGTCTTCTAGTTAGACAGTGCCTGAAATGCAAATTGTAGATTACAGCCATATTTCTGCTGCATTCGCCAAAAATAAGCAACAAATCCGTTTTCTGGTCATTTGCAAACATCTTAGTAGAAAATTTAGTAAACTAACAGCTCGATTTAATATTGCCATAAGTAGACAATATTGAGTCATTTATTTAAATTAAAGGTAACATGTATTTTGGTTGCTATGCTGTATGTATGTTGGTTTGCGACAATGACTTCTAGGAGGGGGGGGGGGCAACGTAGTTCGCTCACCATCATATTCATACATTTGTGCATTACGTGGCTGTTGCTACGTGCGTTGGTTTAATTATGTAAACATTTAAAAATATATTAAGAAAACTTGGATTATGAACATTCATTTTCGCATACTATACAGTGCGTCCCAAAATGTACCGGCAATATTTCAAGAATGAATTTCAGAACTTATTTAGAGTCGAAAACTCCATATAAACATATGTCCTCAACGTAACCGTTAACGAGTTATTGTTTATTTCATAATTTATATGGCTAAAAGTTTAGTTCAACGGATTTCTGACATACTTATCTAGTTGCCGTAATCGCGTCTTTTGTTTAGTAACATTTTATTATTGTGATACTGAGGTTAAGGGCTTCTTCTTTGTATCCTTATTTCCATCGTAATTCACAAGTGATTAACAATGACAGTATTATTTTCAAATTAAGAATATGCAGATATTCATTATGTTTACGGTCTGTGTGATGGAAATGCTTTAGCAGCACAACAAGCATATCGTAGAAGATATCTCAATAGAAGACTGCCTATGCGTGCATTTTTCTTTAGTTCACATCGTCAGCTGAGGGAACATGGCACTTTCAATGCAAGACATACATGCAGTCAGCCAAAGAGTTGTCCGTAGGCCCATAAACGATGATGAACATGTTCTTGATATATTATAAGAAGATCCGTCTTTAAGTGTGGGAACGTACTGGAATATGTAGAAACCAGGTTTGTAGAATAATAAGAAGTGCTCACTTACATCCATATCATCATCAAAGAGTTCAAGCTCTAGGTAATGATTTTGAAGCTCGTTTAAGATTCTGTAATTGAATACAAAATAATCAAAACCCACCGCATATTTTATGGACCGATGCAGACCAGCACATCAATGTCTTGGTGTTACAGCTTGGCTTAACGCACATTTTCCGGGAAGATGGATTGGAGTAGGAAGACCCGAAGTATGGCCAACGCGTTCGCCGGAACTAACTCCATTAGATTTTTATCTTTAAGGTCACATGAAACAGATTGTTTATGCAACTGAAGTGCACACGGTAGAAGAATTACGCCAAAGAATACAGCAGGCTGCCGATATTATTAGAAACAACCCAGCAACCTTATTAAGAACGCAGCGATCTCTTCTGCGACGTGCGGCTTTGTGTATCGAACGCAATGGCGATAATTTTAAACATTTCTTGTACATAAAATAATAGAAATCTATTAAAAAATGATTCATTTGATAAAATTCGTTGAACTGAATGAATAATTTTATACAACAAAAATTAAGAGTTGATGTTTCCATTAAAACAGTCTATAAAATAGGGCAAAAAATGTGTTTAATACAATTAGAAAACTATGCAGATAAAATAATTGATAATGCAGAATACGATAAATCTGAAAATATAAGAGAAGAGGAGGTCTATCCAGAAAAGAAAGATATAGATAAGCAAATCAAAAAAAGTGCGGAGGAATAAAGAAACCCAAAAGGAAAACTGTTAAAGTTGATTACCAGAAGCTGACAATGGCAGAAAACCAATGGAATTGGATAAGAACACATTGGAGGAAGTAATAAATAGAGATATATGGAGAATAAAGTATTGCTGCGCTGACCGAACAGCTGAAGAAGAAAAGAGCGTAAAAAATGGACACGCAAATGGAAACAAAGAAATGCAAAGATGACAGTGGAAAACCGCGAAAAATTGTAAGTATAAGCACTTGGAAGCTTAAATGGCAAAGAGCACACACTCGTAGGAGAATTCTAAAGAAAATTAGATTTATTAGCAGTTACTGAAACTAAAAAGAAAGGACAATGAATGATAAAACTAGAAAGAGTAGTAACAATGGGAAAAAAGACAAATTGCCCAAAGTAGTACTAGAGATAGGAGTGGAACCGCGCAGACAAGGGGTAGGCTGAGGAAGAAATTGGACAAAGTGGCAAAAGCCATAGTGGACGAAGAGGAAAGACAATGCCAGAAGCAGAAGGCTAACAAACAACCGCAAGGAGTACAGGAAGTAATACAAAGAAGTAGAAAAAGACTACACTACAAACAATATAGTTCTGTCATGTAGCACCGTATACAGAACCTTATGTAATTCCATAACTTACTTAGTAGCCCAAACGAAATCTAAAGACAATTATTTAGCTGAATTTTATACAAAAATAAGTAATTTTAAATTTACTATTGAATTGGCAATAAGAACAATTAAAAGGCAAAGCAGCATTTCATAAATGTGCTACTAAAGATATCAAACTCCTGTTCCTCAGCTGCTTAGACATATGACATACATTCAAAGTTTTTAAATGTATTATGCTAGGTAGTGAAAAATTTATTCCAACAAAAATCTTTGTAGGGTTGTAACATTGCAACATGGGTTATATTGGTACTTACATCTGTATCTATCTTGGGACTGACAGGAGGGGTTTATTTCTCCGAATTCGCACACAATTACCAGAGAAGTTTGGAAAGCATCGTGAGTGTGATAGAAAACTTGCTTGGAGGAATCGCACCCATTCCTTACATACCTGAAACAAACGGTAAGTATATCTCACTGACATGTGTAAGTATCTTGCATTAATAAACATTTGTAACTTCTACCACCAAAAGTAAACCTTATGGTATGTAAAGACTTTTGTGTTTACAAAAGCTAAACGTAAATTACTACTGCAGTTCAGATAATTAAACTCAAAATAATACAAGCCATGGTAGTAGCATATCATATTCTTACACTATTGTTTTGATATTTTAGACCAAGAATACGATTTCATCGTCATTGGTTCGGGCTCAGCTGGTTCTGTGGTAGCCAATCGTCTTTCCGAAATAGGAAGTTGGAAGGTTCTTTTACTTGAGGCCGGTGGACTTGAAAACAGTTTAGTTCAATATCCAGCGCTAACACCTATTTTACAATTTACCAATTACAACTGGAACTACACTTTGGAGCCACAAAAACATGGTTGCCTCGCCATAGAAAATAAACGCTGTCGTTATCCCAGAGGCAAAGCTTTGGGCGGTAGTACTGTAATCAACTTCATGACTTATTCACGAGGCAATGCAGAAGATTACAACCGTTGGGCAGCTTTGGGCAATCCGGGATGGTCCTACGTAGATGTACTTCCATATTTTTTAAAATCAGAAGATTCGCGATTACGATATTCCAATCCTAATTATCATAATGTAGGAGGATATCTCAGCGTTGAAACTCCTTTTATATCCGAACTGGGGGAGGCTTTTCTAGAAGCTGGACAGGAACTAGGCTATCCGTTGATTGATTCCAACAGTCCAGAATCAATTGGTTTTACGAGGTTTCAATCAAATCTTAAATCAGGTCGCAGACACAGCGTAGCAAATGCATTTTTAAAACCAGTACTTCACCGCGAAAATCTTCACATTTTAACGGACGCCAAAGTTACAAAAATTCTTATCGATCCTTACACTAACACAGCCTATGGAGTAATTTACAATAAAAATTATAAAAAATTCATT
>JABXWE010033969.1:0-11516 GCA_014611495.1 Limonius californicus
GTTATTATATAATTTTTCTGAAGAATATAATATAAAATGTTTTCCGGTTGTTACTATCGTTTTACAGTATACTATCTCTTTTGAATTCAATAGATCTCGAATTTTCGTTTATATTTATCATTGTTTAGTATTTTTATCAGTCAGGTGTTGTAATAACTTATTGCTTGTGTATATTAGTTTCACGATTTTAATATTTCTTTTATTTAAACTATAACGAAATTCCCTAATGGACATTATGCTTGTTTGTTATTTTCCTATCACAATTTTGTTAACAAATAAATGGGTTCTGTCAAGATGTAGGTGGTGCACTTTGTAGATATGCACTGCTAAGCAATTACGTAAATGTTTATTTTCCTAATTAGCATTTCATTGTAGCTCTTGTGGAGATTACTTTGAGAGTAGTTGTTACTTGTCGCATTGCATGTTATTTATATTGCAACCTTGACTTATCGTGTATTTCGTCAATGTGCTGCTCCCTTTACAAAAGCCTTAAGTATCCCGTCACCTCTAAAGATACGAGGGTTGCTTGATAACTAAGGTCTCCAACAACGCCGTGGTGCGAGTAGTGGGGATAGAAACAAGTTCTAGCCTGCACTCGGTAGCCTTGAGTGTCTAGTCTAAACGTGCAAAGTTTCAGTTTTCTGTGTCGCGCCGTTGCGTAAGAGTGTCATTTATCATGAGTTCGACTTCTGCGTTGCGTACCAAGCAACGATCAGTGATTTTTAGCGCTGGAAGGTTGCGCGCCCATCGAAATTCACATGCGTTTGAAAGCTCTTTATGGCAATGTTCGCCAATGGGTTCGACGTGCAAGAATCTGCCATAGGGCGAAGATAAAGATGTTTGATGAAAAAAGATCAGGACAACCAATTTCAGTGACGCATGAGGAGAATCAAAAACGAGTGGATGCGCTGATTCAAGGAAATCGCCGAATTAAGCAAAGAGAAATTGCTCTGCAACTGGGCATTAGTCAAGAAAGAGTGCAGCACATTATCCAGACGTTGAATTACAGAAAAATCTGCGCCAGGTGGATCCCGCGACAATTGACGGATGTCATGAAAGAACAGAGAAAAAACGTTTGGCAAGAACTCCTTATCTCCAGTATCGTCGTTAAGAAGATGATTTTCTCATGAAGATCACCACCGGGGACGAATCTTGGGTTCATCATTACGACCCTGAAAACAAGCGGCAGTCGATGGAATATCGTCACCCTTCATTTCCGAGTGTACGGAAATTCAAAACAGTTCCCTCAGTACACAAAGTTATGCTCACGATATTTTGGGATGCAAAGGGTGTCACTCGCACGGAATATCTGCCAAAGGGAGCAACGATTAATTCGGCAAGTTACTGCGAAACCTCAGGAGCACTCAAGAAACGTATCCGTAGAGTAAGGCCGCAAAGGACCACTTTCTGGTTGCACCACGATAACGCCAGACCACATTGCAGCCGCGAAACTACGAAGACAATGACGAACCGGAAATATTGACGGTTGTTTCTCATCTTCCGTACAGCCCCGATTTGGCACCCTCAGAGTTCTGGTTGTTCCCAAAGTTGAAGGAGGTATTGAAAGGTCACCATTTTTCGTCGGATACCAAAGTTCAGGCTGGATCACGAGTAAACCAGAAAGTTTCTTCATGCTCGGAATGAGGAAATGGATACATCGTTTGGAAAAATGTGTGACACTAAATGTTGATTATGTAGATAAATAAAAATGTAGGTTTGAAGTACAATAAATTTACTTTATTTTGACACCGGTTTCATTATTTCCTCTTGTCTCAAATATATTTTACAGGATTGGAGACCTTAATTATCAATCGACCTTCGAATGTTCCAATATATGTCTCTTCTTCTTTAACCATTGGGCCAGCTGGATACACTGCAGTCCAGGCGTATATTGAGAACCGAATATTCTTATTAGATCCAAAAATCATCCTAGGGCAGTATTTAAAAATACATACGCATGTGCCTCTTATATTACGAACGCGCAAACGTAGATTTCTATTAACACAAGGTTTGGGATACGTAATGAAAATGTTGAAAGAGGTAGCAGGATTTAATATTTTAGTAAATATACTATAATAATAGTTAACCATCTTAGCACTATAAAAAGTTGTAGATATTTCCTAACGGTGTTTAAATAATTTTGAAATTATCATTAATTTCCTTATACTTACTTAGCGTAATCTTTGAGAATAGAAACCATTTTCAATAATAGTTCTTCATTACGGTATATAGTTACTAGATATTTTTGATTAATTCATTTACGAATCTTGTTCACGTGTGGTCTACGTGTGCTGGTTTTTTTGATGGCTCTTGATTTATTAATTAGAGTTTGGTTGCAGCGACCAATCAAAATTGACAACCTGAGCTAGTAGATTAAAAATAGACCTACAAAGTATATTTGAATCGTAACCTCAAAATGGGAAAAATTGCAACGCTTTCATGAACATTTATTCACTTCATATTAATAAAGATGTCTATGTGTTGGTGTTGCATTCCTAAATAACACATTTTAATATCATAATGATAAATGAAATCAATCGAAATGAAAATAGATTTGAAAAATCCTTGCAACTCGTACATTATAGACATGTAGATTAAAGTGCAAAACTTCCATGATGGAAGAAAATAATTTTCTGTTTCAGTGCTCTTTACTCAAACTTTTCTTGGGTTTATTTGCTCAATTTGCAGGCGGCAAAACACTTTGTTTTTTTTTCTATTCCTCAATAACCAATCATCTTTATTGGTTTCTCTCCACACTATTTGCTTACATATTCTTCTGTTTTTGGCCAGTCATTTCAGTTCGCCATAGTTGTTACTTGTCCCATTGCATGTTATTTGTGATCTGAGATATACAACGTGTTTCTATAATAGTTAATCAACGTTTGAGAGCATATAAATCAAGAAAAATAAAGACGAAAATCATCAATAAAATTTTTTGAAAAAGTGTATACTAAGGGAGATACAGGCCCTCGACTGTCAGCTTCTAAAGATGATTTTAATTTAATATCTCAGAAACCATAAGTGATAAAATGATAAAATTTGGTATAGATAATATCTTTGTCATATTTTATCAGATAAAATTAAAATAATTAAAATAACTTATCAAGGGGTGTCTCTAGCGAGCAGTGCGAAGGGTTAATTTACCTCTAACTTTTTTGTCAGTAATTTTTTAAATGTTTTTATTGAAAATTATGATAAATCAAGGTATTTTAAGAAAAAAAGGTTCTCTTAATAAACTTCGATAAAACGCACCGTTTTAGAGTAAATTCAATTTTAATCTAATAATCAGTTAAATTTTTTAATTCAATAAAATCAAAAACAAAAAAGGAATTGGCCATGAAAATAAATGTTGTAATTATTGACAGATTAAATTATTGACACATTGAATTAAAGTGCAAAAATGCCTCAATACTCATTTCTGAGTATGTTGATATGCTTCTTACTTTAAAAAATTAACTGATTATTAGATTAAAATTGAATTTACTCTAAAACGGTGCGTTTTATCGAAGTTTATTAAGAAAACCTTTTTTTCTTAAAATACCTTGATTTATCATAATTTTCAATAAAAACATTTAAAAAATTACTGACAAAAAAGTTAGAGGTAAATTAGCCCTTCGCACTGCTCGCTAGGGACACCCCTGGATAAGTTATTTGAATTATTTTAATTTTATTTGATAAAATATGACAAAGATATTATCTATACCAAATTTTATCATTTTATCACTTATGGTTTCTGAGATATTAAATTAAAATCATCTTTAGAAGCTGGCAGTTGAGGGGCTGTATCTCCCTTAGTATACACTTTTTCAAAAAATTTTATTGATGATTTTTGGCTTTATTTTTCTTGATTTATATGCTCTCAAACGTTGATTAACTATTATAGAAACACGTTGTATATTGCAACCTTGACTTATCGTGTATTTCGTCATTGTGCTACTCCCTCTACAAAAGCCTTAAGTATCCCCTCACCTTTTAAGATATGTTCTAATATATGTCTCTTCTTCTTTAATGTTGTTTATAACTCTTCCGTTTTCTCTTATTTCTTCTTTTGGGTATAGGCCAATGGCCTGTTAACTACCTACAATGGAGTAGGTTCTATGAGCTCTTTTTGCACGTATGCCTGGCAGCAGGTTAACCTAATCCGTCGAACAGAGAAGAGAAGTTCCACTACATGGTTTACGATTGTTAAAGATGTTCGTATGACAGCCGGGACCGACGGTTTTGCGTACCCTCCTAAACACGACCTGTTGTATATGCCACTATATTGGTCCACCCATCCTAGTACTGACCAGTGCGGTTTGTGCTGGACTACGAATACCGTTTGACCGGCATCGACAGTGCTCCACTATGCCATTTCGACGTTAGTAATTCTGTCTACCCAAGTCACTCGTAGCATGCGTCTGTAGCACTAGCACCACATCTCGGAAGCTTCTATTTTTTCTTTTCACTAGTTCCGGTCGATCTTGTCTAGCATTCATACAGTGCTATGCTCTAAACAAATGTTTTAACCTACCGCTTTTTCCTATTTAGTGAAATTCTGATGTTATCAACTGTTTTGATTATGAAACCCGTTGTACTCTTCTTAAGATTTCTTTCTTACATCTTCCATCTCTTGTTACAGTGCTGCTAACAGAGATTTACTACTTTCTCTATTGTTTGCCCATTCTTACCAGAGACCTTTAACCTCTATATTTATCCTCTGTGAATTTATTCAGTGCATCTTCCATGTTCTATGTTCTAACGAAATAGCCTTGGAGATAGCGTGCAGCCATGTCTTAATGTAAGCTACGTTGTATGAGTTTCCCAAGTTTATTATCGGGTTTTGTTCCGTGTAGAGGATTTTCATGGGGTTTCTATCAC
Source organism: Limonius californicus (assembly GCA_014611495.1). Classification (NCBI taxonomy): domain Eukaryota; kingdom Metazoa; phylum Arthropoda; class Insecta; order Coleoptera; family Elateridae; genus Limonius; species Limonius californicus. Next base: position 4,861 of record JABXWE010033969.1, read on the forward strand.
TGCATTTGATAACTGCTGTGCGCAGAACCTCAAACAGCATATCCCACTTTACTCTGTCGAAAGCCTTCTCCATGTCGACAAATGCGATGCTTGAATTCTTATCTTTTCTGATTCTCTTTTTGATTATTAACCTTCGAGCTAGTATCGCTTCTCCTGTACTCGAGTGTTTTCTGACCCCTAACGGATCTTCTGTGATTTCTCCTTCTATTATTCGTTCTATTCTTCCGTATACTATTTGTGTTGAATGTATTACTAAGCTGATTGTGCGATGGGTCTCACATTTATTTGTTCTTCCCTTTTTTGGGATCGGTATTCCTATGCTATTAGTAAAGTCTTCATGTTTTATATATATATATATATATATATATATATATTGTATCTTACGGTTGTTTCCATCTAGCTATATTATAATATGGAAGGGGTAACCCTTCTGCCTAATTTGATCTTAGATCTTGGATAGCTTTTTCATATTCTGTTTTTGTTATTATATCGCCTAATTCGTCTTCGTCTTCTTCCTTTTTGGGTTGTACTTCAGAATCTTCTTCCCTCTCTTTGTTGCCATACAATTGCTCAATGTTGCTTGATATTGTTTCCATCTGCCTGAAATTTCGTCCTGTTTCAGAAGGGTGTTTTCCTATTTGTTCTTTCTCTCCATTACAATATTTTTTCGGTTCCTTAAAGAATGTATTTACTACTTTACAGGCCTTCGCTATTTTTCAGACTTTCTTCTACTTCTCCACTTCCTTCTTTCACTCTTTAGATTTTTAAGTCCGTAATTTACATATGTGATGTATTCTTCTTCTTCTTCTTCTTCTCAGCTTCTCAGGGTCCACTGCTGGACATAAGTCTCCTCCATTTATGGAGGGATGTTGGCATTTACAAGGCCGCGCTTGCTATTGCGTGTTGGCCAGGGGAGGATGTAGGTATGGATTTGATGTGGGTTATTTTTGTAGGATCTAGGGATTTTTGGGACGTGTAGAATCCCTCGGTGATTAGGAGGTGAGGGAGAAAGCACGGCTCGCGTGGGCAGGGTCGCTTCCCTGAAGTAGGCCTATCTCCGCCGGGATCGCGGAGAGTGTCTACCCGCTACCATAATGTGATGTCTATCCATTTTAATTAGTAGAACAAGCCAAATACTGTTAAAATTGTTGCAATAAAACGTAAACAGCTGTTATGCCTCTTTTTATATGTATTGGGATCGGCTGCATGGGTCTGACATTGTTGCAGCATAAAATGGTCATTTGATTAGCAAATAGGATGAGACTAGCTAACGACCCATGGCAGGTGATTCTAAACATGTGTGAGAAACGTTAACCACGTACAGCTGAGGTTATATAACCCCTAAATCACGTATTAATGTTTATTTTTAATTTGGGGCCGTTACAGGGATATTGTGCTTCAAAATGTTTTTACATCAGTTCATTTAAATGTAAATAACTTTTTTATTTTCCGTTCATTTTTGATAAACTTCGTTGTTTTGGAAAGTTAAAAGTCCAAGCTCTATTTGCACTCAAGAAAAATATACAGTTGTATGTGAAAAATCGATAACACCTGACCCAGAAATGAAAATTTCTTTGTATGTATTTAAATTGTCATTTCTATTCAAAACTCTGGTAAATAACTATTAATATAAAATTTTCGAAAAAGTTTACAAATTTTTAAACCAAATTATTCATCTACTTTTCACAGTCAATGGTATAGTTTCCTAGACTGAAAATTATACTTGGACTGTAAGCTTCCTAAACCAATAAAAATCATCCAAATCGAAAAAGAAATAAAAAAGTTATTTACATTTTAGTGAATTGATGTAAAAAAACTTTGAACCGCCATATCTCAGTAACGGTGCCGCATTTTCAAAAACTTTACCAGTTAATTTTGGGCTCAAATTACCTCAGCTATACCTGGTTAGTTTTCGCACATGTTTAAAATCACCCTATATTTATTAATTGTCTGTTAATAGCTATTAAAAATTTTGAAATATACAGGGTGTATCAGAAATAGGTACAAATATTAAATCTGATGATAGATTACAATATATACAAACTAGAAAAAGCATTTCTTTGGCAATGGGACCCTTAAGATATGAGAAAATAATAATTGAATATTTGACCCAAAATTGTTTGAGTACCGCAGGATAATAACAAAATTTGAGTTCAAAGACATGTTATGCGAAGGAGAGTTAGATAGAAGTGATCACCTGCCGCAGACCAATACTATTAGGTAGGTCAGTAATTTCTATTCCGATTCCGTAGTTTATCACAAGCCAGACAATTTTTTACGTGTTTGCCACTTTGGATTTATTTTACAATTAGGTAAAAACCTTTTATAGCTTAAATGCATTTTTTATGTATCATCAGCAGTTCTCAAACAAAATTTTATTTTATTTTTTAATGCAAGAAAATAAACTTAAAGATTTTTGAAAAATGAATAGTACCATTGAATTCTACTTGAGCCAGTCTATTACTGGCTTAAATATTTGTACCTATTTCTGATACACCGTGTGTATCCCCCATATTTAAGTAAAACCATTAATTTCAACTTAAAATATGGTATAAAGTTTCAGAAAAAGTTTTTTGTAATCAGTAAAAGCAGTTTTGTACACTTTCATAGCCTTTATCATTTCACAATATTTAAATACAATCCTTATTGATTTTATTGACTTTAGTTTTAATCATTGATTTCGCACTACTGTAACAGTTCTTTTACACAAATATTTGGTTACATTAACAGTATATTATTTATAGTGTGTTTTAGTGTATTTATGGTAATTTGATTGTTGATTTTGTGGAAGTAATCTTACAACTTCAAAACTTAGAAGGCATCAAAGCCAGATTTTAGTAATTAGAAAAACTTAGCTGACATTCACAATATCAAACAATTAAGCAAATCCTGTGCGATGTGAAATATTAATTTTTACGAAATTTAAAAGTCTAAAAAGATTAGGGAGTTCAGAAACTCATTGCATGATATTTTTCCGATCAAGCTTAAATGTATATAATTTTTTAAGCTTTAAATTATAGGCTTATACAAACAATAACGTCTACTTAAAATTTCATTCATGACCAAGTAAATTTATTATGTATTACATTTATTTAGAATTTCATTCAAACAAATTAACAGCATGACAACGTTTAATGTAAATAAACTAAATCATCTGAGGCATTTCTGAAAGTTTAGGTACATTTTATTACGTTCGTGAACAGTGAATATGTATAAATCATGATGTGGATGTGATAAAGCGCATATAAGGTTAATAGTTTCACTTTTATGACATTTTTACACGCATACATGCATGAGAATTAGCATTACGTCGTTGTTATGCATTTGTATAAAATAATTGAATGGAATCTGACCGCCCTTTCACAATGGCATTGCAATTTTACAAAAACTTGACAGAATGTGACGCGTGCTTTTATGTACCTGACATTCCATGTGAAATGTAACACAATCTCTTGTTCTGGTTATGTGAACTGTAAACGAAAACCTATCATTTTGTTAGCACAATTATTAGAAAATATTACTTGTAGATTGCAGAAAGCTTGTAATTGTAGAGAATTTAAGTTGTGCTCCATAAAACAGTAATTGCAGACAAGCTGGTGAATTTGAAAACCAGAATTTGTACAATATTTTACAAGTCCCACAACGAGTTCGTTAGCAATTCTAAATAGCTTTTCTGTTGTACAATATTCCGGTTTACTAAACTTATTATAATTTTATTATCAGATAACATGGCATACGTCTATAATCCGTCATTTATTTTAAATTTTCGATTTCTAATTATCATTAACTAACCATTTAGGCTAAATGTTGATACATAATTAAAAATCAATAAAAGCTAATTTAAAAATTATTTAAAATAATCATTGTCATAAAGATCTTTTATTGGAAAATTAAATTATGGACTACGTTTGCCTACTCAATAATTAATTTTTAATAACTACACAGTAAACAAATTTCAGAGACAAGAATTATGAGATTTCAACGCTAAGCGAAATTTGCAAATTAATTTACTCAAATCTGATTTTAAAAATTCAACTATCGTTAATCATGCAAGTCGTAAACATTCAGCAAAACTTGTATTTTAAATTCTGTTAAATGTGTTGCATAATTAATTCTTAGCAGATGTTTGCTACAACAACAAGAAAATTTATACAGAAGGTGTCGTAAGCACTCTGAATGATCATGCCCAATTAATATACGAAGATAGTAAGTCTTTGACGCATTCACGCAAATCCTAAATACTTGTAGAAAAGTGTAACCGAAGCTTTACCAAAACCAACACAGATGTATAATATTAATTTCAAAAATATGCGCCCCAGTTAAACTACATTAGACTATAGCTAATAAAATTCTAAATTTTAAAAATATATACAGGGTGGCTAAAAATACGAGGGCACCGATTTGTTGGTGTCAATATTTAGGAATAACTGCTTTCTAGTTTTATGGGAAGCTGTTATTTGCATAGCGATGTATGGAAATATTTTTGGTTAACAGTTTCGAGATATTTCTTCATGCAAAACTTATTTATGGCCCAGCCATTTTATAGAAATTATTTCTTTTATTTTCCTTGATTGCGGATAGAAAATAAATATGGGTAAATGTCGATAACTCTCCAATAAAATTTTAAAATACGCCAAGAGCTCTAAATGAAACCCTTATAATATTTTTAAACTAGCTGAATGTAAAGAAATATATAAAAACTCTTGTGTTGTTCAGAAAGGTTGAATAATGATATTGTTTCTAGCATCTGTATATAAATAAAAACTTATATTTTTCTTTTATAAAGTATAAAAACAGCAAAAAATCGATGTCTGCCTACATTTCACTTAGTCTATACGAATCACTAGAAAACATTTAGGAGTTTTAAGAACGAGTTATTAAATTATAGCTAGTTTTTACTGTCAGAGCTCTACTTACTCTACCTGCTTCCTACCCTTGTCGTTTTACCCAAACTGCGCCCCCAGATTGTTACAGAATTCCCCGATTTTAATTGCTATTTTTAAATTCATTTTATTATTATTATTATTATGTAATTCTATTAGACTACAAAAGACTACAAACGGCTACTTAAGCCCTCAATCACTTAGCTTTTCTGCTTTTCCCTCCGTCTTGTTGTTTTCTTTGTCGATCACTAATCTTTCACCTTTGATAGGCCGTCAGGTAGAACCGGTGGTATTCCTCCTTCCTTCCTTCACAGGTTCGTACACACACCCACTTGAACTTGAAAGTTTGCACCGAAAATATTTTTGGAAAGTCTCGCTAGGCAGTTTTGCCCGAGATCGTTTAAAGCACGTCCGTTCCCGATCTCGTAGCCAACGCCGCCTAAAACCACACTCCACTTACGCTTTGTATTTCTATTTTTACCGATTTTTTAATATTTTTATCTACATTTTCTATTTCGTTTTATATCAATTATTATTATTATTCCATTTTATGATTGCTCTACATCTCGTAGTTATTCTATATTTTGTTTCTTTTCAGTAATTTTTGTTTAACTAATTTAGTGTATTTCTTTAGCACGCCTGCCCATCGCTCTCTAGATTTCCATACGCCTTTATCCCCTACTCTCTCTTCTACACATTATATTTTTCTATTTCTATAGGTGTTTTTCACTTTTCCTGTATGTCTCTATTTTTACGCCTTCTTCACTCTGATCTATTTTAATACTGCATTTTTCTCCCTTTAATGTCAACACCTTGCATATAATGTATGTGTGAGGGTTCTTGTTGATTTAATACTTCTCCACAAACTTTAACAGACTTTTAATTTTGTTTAAGCAAATGTAACGTTCAAGTAACTCACTTAATTTACGGGGCTACTATAAGGACTCACAATAAGCTAAAATTAACGTTTTCTATTGTCACCGTAGCTACGTTAATAGACGACTTTTCCACTTACGCTGTTTTAACTTGTAGACAACATAGCCAAGATTGAAAAAAGGCGAAAAAAATGTACAAAGAAGTATAAGAGATTGTGATAAAAAATTGAGAAAAGTAGTGCATAAATACTGTAATGACTTATTTAATTATTTTTAGCTTATTACAAACGACCATCCTTCAAGAACATAATGCACACAACATCATTCCCTAAATTTATCTGATTTTCTTACAAACAGGACTACTATACGTATTGGCTTTTAAATTGGCCGCAGTTCGGCTTCCAACGTTCAGGTTGACGGCCGTAAGCCCCGTGGCGAATAGGGAAACGAATGCAATAGTTTGCCAGAAAGTTACCTTTTGCGACGTTGCCAGATCACTTTAGAATCCCCCAAAACTCAAGAAGAGCGACTTTTAAAATGTTAAATTATAGGTTATAGTGCCTGAGATGGGATTACTTCCAAATTGAAAATTTGCTTAGAGAATTAGAAGAACTGGAGCTTTAACTTTGATTGATTGATTGATTGATTTGAAAGAGCGAGATCTAGGACGCGGTTTTCCAAGCATCTCTAAGCACTGCAGCCATCATTGGCTTATTGTACACCCTAACTAAGAATTTTGCCTATCTGGGGTAATTCCAACTCCAGTAGTGATTTTTAGCGTGTCACACATCGCAGGGGCACGGGGCCTACGGCTTTACTTCTTATCCGACAGAAGGCGCATTTTCAGATTTTTCGCCGCTAGAAAAATCTCACCGACCTCAGCCAGGTTCGATCCCGC
>JABXWE010033970.1:0-15204 GCA_014611495.1 Limonius californicus
CACATTCGCCGGCCGCAGCTTCATATACTTTCTATAAACGTCCAGGGCATTCATAGCCGTCTCATTGATGACGGTAAATACACGGGATTTATTTGTCTTCGTATCTGGTAATGTAACAACCAGAACGCTGCCTCTGTCATCCACATCGTCAATTTTCATTTTGACCAGTTCTCCAATGCGAAACCACCAGCAATACCCATCAGAAGTATAGTCTGCAATGTTATTTCACAATTAAAAGGTAAACAGGTTTCAATGATGCTCACCTTTGCAAGTAAATACTTCTCGTCCGGTGCAATATGAATGAACCTCAAAATTTCGTCGAGGCTAAGAACCTTCGATTTCTTAGGCTTAAAGCCTCTTGAATTCTGCTTTAGGAGGACTTTCACTTTTGGAAACCCACATCAAAAATAAAATAAAACAGTATTTATGTCATTTCTACACAGTATTCCCACTCACCTTCCAATGTCAACATTCTCAAATGCCATCAGACAGGCCTTTAACATTGAGTAGTAACTCCATACTGACGACGGTTTGATGGTCTTAGACTGCTCCGAAATATAATTTAATATCACCGTTTCGGTAACTTCATCTGCTTTTTTCTCTGCTCGCCAGTTGCAAAATTTCTGGTACACTTTCTTGTATAAATCCTTCGATTTCCGAGGAAGCAGTTTTTCCATTATAGCATCACCATCAACCAAACCGTGTTCTGGATCAGAAAAAACATCATGATCCAATTCGTTGCACAAATTATCCATTTTATTTTCGCGGAAAACTCCTCGACGCACGAATAATATTTTTTGAAATGTGTTTGTAAAAATTTTCGTCGTTGTCAAGGTATCGGGGCACAGAAGTTGTGATCTTGTCGTGATAATCATAAAATTCGCCTATTTGATGACTTTCCTTAAAATTTTCTCTTCAGAATTGGACTTATTATATCAGGCAAAATTGAATAAAACGTTGTATTACACTCGCGGATTAAATGAATGTTTAACTTGCGATACTAACGCGCTCGCGGCTGCGCCGCTTGCGCGGTTAAACATATCACTCATTAAACATTCATTTAATCCGCTCGTATAATAAATAACTATTACCGACATGTACAGAATCCGAAAAATAAGAAGAGCGTTTAAAAAATCTGCAATCAAGTCAGTTGGTGCTTGTTTTTAAACCCCATTAATGTACACCGGAGCTTAATTAACTGTCAAACGTCAATAAACGTAATTTATTCGGGGAACAAGAAGCGATATGAATTATTTCTTTAATTTTTTGCACAAAACGGTTCTGTTCTATTTATGTCCACAACTAAAGTTCTAAGCTCTAATTTACATTTATCTTATATTTAAACCAATGACTGAATAAAGTACTAAATGTTTTTAAAATAATATTACAATTCAAAACCTTTAAAGACTACAGGCAAGCAACAAAATAAATCATCTAAAAATTTACATAATATTAGATACATACAACAATCTAGAACAACTGTTTACAAAAACAATAAAACTGGGGCGCTCATTTTTATTTTTATCGCTACTGGCAAAACATATTTTGAAATTTTTAAAATAAACTAATACAACCATACTTAACTCGTCTTGGCAAACCCAAGTAAAGTGTATTCATTATCTTCATAAAGATGTAATTATGGTGTTTTTATGAAGAAAACCCTTCTCGCAGGAAAGGTTTCTGCCAAAACAGAGAATTAAAATTGCTAGTTAATCGCTAGCGATGCTGAATCAACATAACAAAATCATCCGTACACACCTGATTTGGAAATTTAATTGCCGGCTTAGTACCACGGAAAAGAAACACAATTTAAATAAAACGAAAAATGTTAGATATTTATTTAATGTACAGTTATTGTACCGTTTTAGAAGTTTTTGAACACAGTCAGCAAAAGCACCAGAAGAAACTGCTTTTAATTTGGCGATTACATTTTCATAATATCTTCTACTTCCACAAATCGTCTCCCTTTGACAACAGTTTTAACTTTAAAAAAGAGAAACAAGTCTGCAGGTGCGATGTCAGGTGAATAGGGTAGATAGATAATTGATCTCAACAACTTTGTGTTTCATAAGAAATGACTTTACAATCAGTACGTAATGGACAGGTGCATTAGCATACAACGAAAGCCAACTTTCCTTTTCTTGAAATTTCGGTCGCACTCGAGAAATACTATTTCCTGTTTGTCCTTCAGGCACAAATTGTGTATGTAACACACCCTATTTACCGAAGAAGGTAATCCGCGTGGTTCTGATTCTAGATCTCTGCAAACGAAACGGTTTAGGTCTTTAGAGTGATCTGCCAGTCCACTGCATGTTCTGGCGTTTCATCTCGAGATCATGTTAAACAGGCCATGACTGATCACCATTGATAATGCACGATACGAACGTGAACGAAGTCTGTTCACTATGCAACTCTTCTCTATTTTTGCTTAACAGTATGACTGCGCTGAACCAATTTTGCACAGATCTTTTTCTTTCCTAAATCAACTCTACGAACTTCTACGACCGGATCTACATTTCAAGAGATCGACGGGCGCCGGTTCTACTTCATCTTAAACGCCCTCACGCCCATATTTTAAACGTTTAAACCATTCAAACACACCAGTACGACGCAAGGTATTATCACCGTACACAATTTTCAACATTTAATAAATTTCCGTTGGAGGTTTCCCTAATTTACAACAAAATTTAATATTCACTCGTTGTTCCATGATAACTGACAGCAATACAATGTACGCACTAGCGTCCTGTGTAGAAACTAACAACTGTTCGATTATTGTTTGCTGACCCTCTATTTATAAAAGTGTGAACTTGAACTTTCACGTGGTTTTCGGTACTACAGCGTTAATTCGGGAATTAAATTGCCAAACCTTGTAATTTAAGACTAAAGCTTAAACGAAAATAAATACAACTTAGTGTTCCGTTTTCGTACATGAAATAAAAACGAAATAAAGAGAAAAGTAAATTACACTTGAAAATGTAAAATAAAAATAAAACTTGAATATTCAAGTTATTCTACAACCACATTACATTACATTATATGTTTCCTAAATTACGATTTTAATTTATTCGAAAGTAGCCGGAAATGTATCGTGGTATGCGCTGCTAGAATGACACTTTTCATTATCGGAAAATCAAACAGTGATTATTTGAAGTATGCAGATGATAATTCCAAAACGTTTTGATAACTGTGTAGTGATCATCGGTTTTAAAGCAGAACGCGTCGTTTGCCATTCTGTGTAAGCACAAATAGCATCAAGCACATGAGGGTCAAATTTAAAGACTAATCTCAAAGATAAATTGATTACAGTGTATTGCTTCGAACTAAATCCATGAATCGAAATGTTTATATAACAATGTCAGTACCGTACGGCCAAATCCATAATTATTCAATAATGACTCCCTAGGGATTAATAATCGTTTATAAATAATATCTTCTGGAAAATGATATTCTCTTTTAAATCTTCCGTTTAATTTTTTCCTTATTAGGAAATACATAACATATAATTTTGGTAATAACATCATGTTTCTTGTGAAAAACATTGACATTGGCATTTAACTGAAAATTACAATAAACGTAATTTTTTGTTAATTGTTCCTTTTCTTACTTCGTTGAAATTCATATTATTAATAAGTCAAAATAAGATTATGCAAATATTTGTTACTCCGTAACCCGTTGTGTAAATGATTAGACCGCAGCAACGTTAATAGGCGACGTTTTAAGTTGCGGTTTTTTTAAATATTAGACAACATATTTAAGATTGAAATAAAAGGAAAAAATATCGAAAAAGGCCAAAATGATGTTCAAAATGTGTAAACGATTTTTTTTAATTCAATGGAAGTTAATTTGCTCGGTCATTATCATTAGCTACCGCAAAAACGTGTTTAATAGCGTATACAAAGTATTGGTAATGATTTTAAATCCCGGCTCAGCACATTTCGTGCTATACAACGACTCCAACAAGCCTGACCCTTGAAAAATCCCATGCCCCAATTACACCTAAACTATCATAAACGCCGTGGAAAAGTACAGTTCTCGGGAATCGAATCTAAGCAACTTTGGTAGAATAGCTCCGATGACAAGCGCCTCTGCCACTACTCCACCGCAGTCCGCAATCAAATTAACCTAAAATGTATAAGATGTTCCATTAAAAAATAAGATAATACCTTCTAGCTAAATTGTTTTGTATACCCCAATCACTTCCCAAACTGTATCGATTTTACTTTTTACGTATTTGTTCTGCAGTTAATAGGAGCTAATCAAATCAACGCTCCTTAAATTCAGAAACACCCTGTATCATCATCATCATCATTGGGAAAAACTCACAGAATACAAGCGGAATTTTCAGTTTCCGTCCTATAGGTGTTATAATTATTTACATTCTCCTATACTTCAGCTCAACAACAGGATTATCAGCCGCCCTCCTCTTTAGTTATTTATTACGATAAAAAGATAGTAATGGCTGAAGTTTGGGCAATAACAATGCAGAGCTCCCGTGTCCTTGCTTTCGCACCTGGTTGACGCCTACCAAATTCATGACACATTACGATGTGGTGGGCATCACACAGTAGACAACCGCATGATCACCCCTTGTTCATTCGAATGCAGGTACTCAGTTATTTAAAGCGACTGTCAGAAATTTGAAGTTCCGATGTTTAGCATCAGAGCCCAGTATTCATACCACTAGACCACACTGAAGTAAGTTTGGAATATATGTATAAAATACGATTCGCACAAATTTATCCTGATTCCAAATGTATTCAGGTATTCAAGGCATTGCACAAAGAAGAACATAGGGTGATTTTTCTCTGGGTATCACTCACAATATAAACCTTCAGCTACTAATAGTTCGACGCCAAAACATCTATTCCCAAATTGACACCCCTTTAAATTGTGGCGCTCAGTGCCGTACTACACTAGTTTGTGCAATAAACAACTGGCAGTCAATAAGCCAGCGCTAAAACTGCAACACCTAACACCTTCAAACCGTTCTCCTGATCTATATTAATTACTTGCAATCTTAAAAACATACAATATTATCCAACCGATTAATAAAAAAATTTCACATACCGAGATCTCTAGACCTTACTCCTTAGCTAAAATTATTACTTGCTATCTTAGAAGCTGTAGGTGTATGTAATCTTAAATAACCGATCATTTTAGAGATTAATAAATCTGGTTTAAAATGTAACAACAAGCCCCTAAACGGTGACCTTTAAATATTGATGTCCGAGATGTTTCTTAACTGAATTAATTATTTGAAACCTGCAAATGGTGGCGCAAAATTTCACATTCCGAGATCTCTAGACCTTACTCCTTAGGTAAAATTATTACTTGCTATCTTAGAAGCTGTAGGTGTATGTAATCTTAAATAACGATTATTTTAGAGATTAATAAATCTGGTTTAAAATGTAACAACAGGCCCCTAAACGGTGACCTTTAAATATTGATGTCCGAGATGTTTCCTAACTGAATTAATTATTTGAAACCTGCAAATGGTGGCGCAAAATTTCACATTCCGAGATCTCTAGACCTTACTCCTTAGCTAAATTAATTACTTGCAATCTTAGAAGCTGTACATGTATGTAATCTTATCTAACCGATTATTTTAGAAATTATTAAATATGTTTTAAAATGTGGCAGCAAGCCCCTAAATGGTAACATTTAAATATTGATCGCGAAATGTTTCCTAACTGGATTAATTATTTGAAACCTGCAAATGGTGGCGCAAAATTTCACATTCCGAGATCTCTAGATCTTATTCCTTAGCTAAAATTATTACTTGCTATCTTAGAAGCTGTAAATGTATATAATCTTATCTAACCGATTATTTTAGAAGTTAATAAATATTCTATAAAATGTAGGAACATTGTCTCATAAATCATCATCATCTATCTATCCGTTTTAGATGTAGACCTCTTCCAATGAATTCCATCTCAGTCTATCTTCTGCTTTCTGCATCCACCCATAATTAACAACTCTTTCGATATCGCCTGTCCACCTTGTCGGAGGTCTCCCTTTAAATCGTCCTTCTAGTTTAGGTCTCCTCTGTAGGACCCGCTTCGTCCACCTATGATCCTCCACCTTCGGCCCTAAATGGTCACATTAAAATATCGATACACGAGATTTCTCCTAAATGTATTAATTATTTTAAACGCGAATTCTACTAGACACAAGTTTAGCTATTATTCCAGAAATTAGTAAACATTCTACTCAATTTACGGAAAAGGCACCCAAACAGTTAATAATAGATAGCTGTCGGCGCTGACATAACTACTACTCAAAAATTCAACATCCAAATAGTAACCACTAAATGGTGGCAGTTACATGTCACAGAATCAATCAAACGGTCCTCCGTAACTATATCAGTTAGTAGCAACCTCAAATCTTCAATATACCACTTCATACAGCAGATGACTAAATATTCTCATAACTAGCGCTCAAACGATTAATTGATAACTAGACGTTGGTGGCCAATCTACTACCAGTCTAATATGGACCGTCCAAATGAGAGCCCCTAAATGAGAGCGCTGAAATGTCGCCGTATCGAGTTCTTCAAGCCGTCCTCTTGCACTACATTAATGACTTGTAATTTCAATCTCTTACTATACTGATTCTACAGAGTATTAGAAAATATATTAGTAAACTTACGTATCTGGTTCCCAAACAATTGATACCAATATTTCGGCGCTAAATGACTGCCAGTTAAAACACCAGCGCTCAAATGACAATCCCTAAATAATGGTGCTTATATGTACGTCTCCGAGATCTTCCGACCTCACTAGTTAACTTTACCAATTGCCCAAGTAGCTCATTTACTGAGAGGTCATTGCGCAAAAATGTGCACTTCAAATTCTATTTTGTCTGAACAAACCTATATTTTATTAAATTGTATCTTTGCAAACCCCGGTCATAAGCTTTTATCCCGTATACAAGCTTTACTTAATTTTTTATTTTATGATTGTTTGTAAGACAGATATATAAAAATTAAACTAAATATGAAGCTTCCACGTCCATTGCTGCTATCTTTTCGACTACTGTGCTAGCAATACATCTACATCAGTAGATTACCGAAGTTTCGTTTTTACTTCCATACGACATCTTCATCCTCAAACTTTCTTTTCAATTGTATATATTCAAGCACAAAAACCTGAAAATGTTTAACGCAATGACAATCGGAACGTCGTTGCCTACTGCTGAATGATACATAGCGCAGTAAATAATACTTAAAATAGAATTAAACGCTGCAGTCTGAAAGGAGAAGAATATTAATAATGTATACGATGACACTATCAGTTAAATGTACCAAACAAAAAATTATACGAATGGCTAATGGTAGAAAACTGCCCTTTTCGAAGTGAACATTAGCTCCAGTAAACCCGTTAATTCGTTCTCTGTATAAATATTTAAACAACACGCTGCAAGTGAAATGGATATATTGGACTAATAAAAAATTCAGTAAATGAGTTCTAATTACGGCACAATAACACGCAGATATGTATTTTTCATACATGCCTGTTCGAAAAAATATATCCAAGAATAGCAACCGCAACGTTCTCTAATGTGATTTTTACCCTTGTTCCTGACTTTCATTGAATTAATTTTTGTGGGTGCTAAACGAAGCTGATATGTAAAGAGCGTTTGTGCCCGAATTACCTCCCGTCATATTTATCATGGCTTGTCACCTCCCTTGATGAACATTTCAAACAACTCCACACCGAAGTAAAACACGCCATAAATTCCAAAGCCGCGAACCCAACTTAGTACACCAAAACTGAAGTTCATTTCTTACTGGTAAATGAAAACGTAAATTCAAGCTTCACCCTAATTAATTTATCGAAATCCTCCCAACTACTACAAGTTTAGGTCTAGCTGGAGGAAATAAATTCGGTTCACCCTTCTAATCCATTTCCAACAAACATCCCGTAATTTTGAACCCGACACGTGTCATCCTCCACTTCTCGCGAATAATAATTCGATTTCATCGGGAAAATAAATCAATTTTCTTCGCGTCTTTTCGCATTTAGAAGCCGCAGCATCCGCTGTATCTCTATCCCGAATCCAATTTCGCCCCAAATCCCGGCCGAGCGCTGGGGCGGAAGATTCGAAATTCAGTCAGAACCACTTGTGGAACGTCCTTAACTGATGCTAGTTATTACTGATTGCAGGAGATCGATAAATTACATCCACCAGACGCCTTCATAGTGCTCTTCTCCGTCGTGGACAAAGCCAGCTTTCTGAAAGCGGAAGCGGAACTCACGAGGCTCCAAGACGCTGATCTGCTCCGGGCAAGACCTGCCATCCTAGTTGCAAACAAGATTGATTTGGCTCGAAGTCGAGCTGTCTCTACGCAAGGTGGGTCCTTTAGAGGGGAAACGTGTCGAAATAATTGGCCTCCGCCTGAGAAATTCAGATAAAAGGAAAAAGTCTGTAGAAGAATTCAATAACTCGAAATTTAAAGTTCTCTTTTAAGAAAAATCTTATCTATATCATCCCCTCGATGTAAATTCAGAACATCGAAAAAATATATATATAATAGACTGTAACAGACACAACACAGTATTAACTTTTGCGTTAGCATTAAAATTAAAAACTTAACTTCTATAATTCAGTATATGCTAAATATATGAAACTGGATACTTAGACAACATACAAACGCGAACTATATCACTAAGGCAGCAACGGTACTGCCATATGTATCAATTGCCAGAAAATGTAAGCTGTGACAAACACCTGAAAGTTGGCATTACTGTTTGTGAACCTATCGCTAGTTGAAGTTTGATAACTGTCGCTGTTAAAATATCAATTATTACGAAATTTCTGTCGGTTTATCATTATTTTTGGTTTGCTTTTTATTATGATTTCTATTTCTATTCTCGTATAAATTCATGCGCATTGAAGCATTTTAAGACAAATATCCAGATGTCAAGCAATTAACTCTAGTAATTTAATTAAAAGATATCAAGAACTAATGATAATATGAATCGAAACCGAAAGCATTGACCATTTGCTGATATCTACTTTCAAGCATAAGTCTTCCCTAATTGCCTCAATGATATTATTTCTTTAAATACCAAGCATTATGTCTGTTTTGATGTGTAAGGTATAATTACAGTAGAATTTATTTTACCTACATCCGTGCTCGACCAACATTCCATGCTCATCAAACTAAACTTGGTATAATTATCATTAAATTATCGGTAAAGTTTTTGCGTTTGACGCTTCGCTGTAGGTAATAAAAATTGTGCTTTATGGACCATTACCAGTGCAGAAGTAACAATCACATCCTGAGGTTATTTTGCTTCCCGCTGTATATACAATTAAAACACTTAATAAAAAAAATAATTAAGAACATGAAACAACATAAAAATATGTTGTTAAAATTATTTGCAGTAACTTAGTTTTGTATGCTAAAGGCTAGAGGTTTGTAACAAAATAGTTGTGTTACACAAAATAGGAAATTTTTAGAATAGGTAGTTTGCAGATTCTAAGAAGAATAAATTCCACATAAATCTGACTTTGATTTTTAAAATCTAGAATCATTTTATGGTTCTAAAATTGGAAACATAATCCGATTACCGAAAGATGCAGTCCTTTACGATTCTAGAATCAGGAACCGAATTTAATTCATAGGATAAAAGAATCACATCCACAGGGTGTAGCAAAATGACGAAAAAAGTCGCTTTTACGTTACAGTTTATTAAGAGAAAACATATATAAAATCGTCGCTGTTAATTTTCTAAATGATAAAACTGACAATGTTGTTGTTTATTCTTTGAGGCTTTCGCGGTTTCTCGAACTGTCAATATTACAATTTACTTTTGGCTTAGACCGCGTCGTCATTTGGGAACTACACCCAGCATTATCAGGTAAGGACCGACCTGTAGCTTGTCTGCCCTTACGAGCATTTGCTCTAGAAGTTTGAGCCATATTTGTTCGTAGGCCCTGCCTGCCTAAACAGGGCCGTGTGCTTATATGTGCTCCAGTGTTATATTCACTCTGAAGATGCAAGCTGCAATGTCTTGCGAAACGTTACTTTGTATGGGTTCACAAACAGCTAACAGGCATAAGCCGATTAAGTATTATTGTCCTCGCAAACAAAATACATCAAGTTCAAATCCTACTTTACTTTTTGGAACACAAGATGGCCACCTCGTTCGCCCGACTTAATCCCATTGAACTTCTATGTTTTTGGAGATTTGACAACCAAATTTTTTAGAAATCTACCTCATACCTTAGAAGAATTACAAGAAGCCATTGTACAAGAAATAAACAACATAAATGAGCATAAATAGCAAAAAATATTTTCTAATGTAAAAAAAGAGTTGATTTGTGTTTGAATGCCAACGGTGGGCATTTTGAACAATTGTAAAATATTGTTAAATTAAATTTGAATATTGATTAAAATCGTTATTAACAATTAATACATATCGCAGATATCCCTATTTGAGACACCAATAATTAGAAATAAACAGCTGACAGGTTTACTGTATTTGCTACCAACATGACAATAATTTCTTACGGCGGTAAATTCAAACTAGCCTCAATCATTTACAATCACACTGTAGTTAATCGCTTTAACTAGTTTACTGCTGAATATTTTGTGTTTAGATTATTCGATTCGTCGAATACATTACTAGAATTTTAAGTGATAAGATCAATGAAAAGATCAACACGTACACATTTACCTACTAGCCAGATATATGAATGACACTTCACTGCAGAATATTTCCATAAGAAATAGAAAGCCCGAGACACCAAGCACCACGGCTTTTAGACTCAGGCATTTAAATATATACATAATTAAAATGAGAAATTAATTCATTGAAGTGGAAATACGTAAATTAGGTTGTAATTATATTCTATAATTAACTTTTTTGGTAACAACAAAATGAAGTGATGATAACTGATAAATAAACAAACCATAAAATTTTGTAACTTGTATTCCGTTAGATAACCTAAAGCTTCTTCGTATAATAGTTGTCTACGATATTACAAAACTTACTTAGGGAGTATCTTCAAGGGATAATAAAATTGTTGGTTTTTGGACTTGTAAACAAAGTTGCAAAATAGTCGATGAATATTAAACACAAACAAAAATTGTATATTGTTCTTACTGGTTGTACAGTGTTAAAATTGTTATTGTTCTAACATAATTAAAGGTAAATATTATGAGAGTATTGAAACTTCTAAAATAATAAAAATTAAACATTGTCTAAAGCACGCAATCCTCAGCAAAGAAATTAATGCCGTCAATGAGTTGATATAGGTTAAAGTAAAACTTTTTTTGTGTCTTATTCCGATTTGATGTAACATCCGATTTTTATGGTGCCATTTCAAACGTACGTAGAAAAATCATTTAAAATATCTGCTTTTAAAGTGCATTACGAAGGCGATCACTATTCTCCCTTTTCTCGCAAATTTATTCACCATACAATAAAAAATCGTCACTTTTGCAGAGGCATGCTCTTTTTCCGAGATCCCTGGAGGAACTAGGGTTAATCCAGCTATTCCAAAATATTCGAATAGGATAAGCTTATCAAAGTATTCGATATCTGTATAGTACGGTTAACCAAATTAATCGGTATCCGGATACATTGATTAGTGAACCTTTACCAATAACCGGGTAACTGGTTAATTTCCCTGTTGTAGGATATCCGGCTTACTAGGTACAGCATTTTTATCAGTTTCTGTAAAAGGCCGTTTAACAAAAGGTTTTTCATTTTTATGTTCAAATTTGCTTAACATAAAGTTTCAGTAAATATTCAGAAAATTTTAACATATTTCTGGTATGCGAAAATAAAAAGAACTTGCAAAAACACAAACACCTTATCGTTTCAGTCAACGCGATTAATTTTATTGTTTTCATTTGCATTTTTTTAATCTCGAACAAGTTCGTGCCATAACAGTTATATCGTGTAACCATTACGACGTTATAATTTCATGGCCTGAGGATATCCCTATAGGTAATTTTTAAAAACTTTTAGCATTTTAATTTTTCATTAGGTATGAGTCGGGTCGGTGAAACCCATACGGTATTGAAACAACGCATTTCCGCGCCGTAAAATGAAATACACGCAGCTGTTTTAAAGTAAAGCTAGCAATCGATTTTCTACTTCAATTTAGTATAGGAAACAAGTGATTAATCGAAAAACTGGAAAGCAGCCAAATCAATTATTAAACCACAGAACGAGAAACTAAACAGAAATTTGAATTTAATGGGTACTTTCCTCATTTTGTGATTGGGACACAAATCCATACCGAGAATAAGAAAACGAAATACCTATTTATTTATCTTTTGCCAATTTTTCATATTCTATTTAAATAAATTAGTAAAATTATGGTTACCCCAATTTACAACCCCATCTTGCGAGGGTAAATAGAAACTGAAATTCTTGGTAAAACAGATTTTGTGTAGTAAATTCCTGGTATTCCAAATATTAACAACATTTAACAACCAGTCAAAAAATCATTTATAATATAATTATAGTACAGGGTGTATCAGAAATAGGTACAAATATTTAAAGCAGTAAAGTAGATTGGCTCAAGTTGAATTCAATGGTACTATTCATTTTTCAAAAATCATTAAGTTTATTTTTTTGAATTAAAAAATAAAATAAAATTTTGTTTGAGAACTGCTGATGATACATAGAAAATGCATTTAAGCTGTAGAAGATTATTACCTAATTGTAAAGTAAATCCAAAGTGGCAAACACGTAAAAGCTTGTCTGGCTTGTGATACCAACAACAGACTGAATAGAAATTACTGACCTACCTAATAGTATTGGTTTGTGACAGGTGATAAGAAACTGTTTTGCACTTCTATCTTGCTCTCCTTTGCATACCATGTCTTTGAACTCAAATTTTTGCTATTATCCTGCGCTACTCAAACAATTTTAGGTCAAATTTTCAATTATCATTTTCTCATATCTTAAGGGTCCCATTGCCAAAGAAATGTTTTTTCTAGTTTGTATATATTGTAATCTACCATCGGATTTAATATTTGTACCTATTTCTGATACACCCTGTATACATAACCTCACATTCTGTTACTTGCAGTTTCTAAACTGTATATTAAAGTTAACGTTCATTTAAAGGATAAATATACCAGTTTACGTTAATAATGATCCGGCAGTTAGTTAACACGGTGCTAGATTGCAATATTAACCAATAATAAAAAACAATGATATTTGTACTTTTAAAATTTAAATATATTTCGTCCTATGTTATAAGAAATGCATAAAGTAATTTGTTCATATTCTAAATAATAATTGTATATGTGCACCGGTCTAAGAATGATTGACAATAAAATTATATACATAACCTCACATTATGTTTATTCCAATTTTTAAATTGTATAATAAAATTAATGTTCACTTAACGGGTAAATAAATGTTAACAACAGAAATCATGATTGGTTCGATTTGTCATTCTACAATGGTCCAGCAGTTAATTAACTTAGTGCCAGATTTGAAAAATTTACGTTTACTTCGTTCTATTTTATAAGGGATTCGCGAAATAATTTGCTGGTACTCCAGATAATAACAATATCTGTTAACCTGGTAAAAAGTTATTGATACCACAATTATATACATAACCTTACATTCTGTTTGTTATAAGATTCTAGGCCTGTATTAATAGTATTTTTCATTTAAGTTTGTAAAAGTAACCTTGTATTTGTTAGGTTATGTTTGTTAAAAACCACAACCGTGGTTGTTTAGATTTATCCTAAAACGACCCGACACTTATTAATTAACATAGTGCAGGCACATAGTTTTTGCTAAAGTAGAAACACCTGTGGCAGAGCACTCATTTTTTGGGTAAAACGATTGTGGCTTGAGTTCACCCTCGCAGCATTACTATGCAATGTATAAAAATCTTGTTTGCAACCCACCACACACAATTTCCCAATCCGGCTTGCAACCGTGGGGTCTTAATGCTAAAAACCTTCTCTGGAATTTCTGTCGTTCGGATTCGATGTTAAACTGTAGGTCCCCCGTGTTTCTGTTATGAAGCATTCATTCATCGGGCTATACATCCCTTTGGGGGTTGAAGCCGCTCCCTCTACGGAGATCTGCTGATTCGCTTAGTGTGGTGAGTCAGTCCACGTCTTGTTAAAGTCTTCTTTCTGTTTTTGCTTTGTTTACAATCTTGTTCCATTTTTTCCTATCCTTGATATCTGATTTCCAGTCCTTGATTCCCATGGTACGTAAGTCCTTTATCACTTGGTCCTCCCATCTTATTCTTGGCCTACCTCTTGGTCTGCCTGTTAAGGGAATCCATTCGCTTATGCTTTTTATCGTGCTTCTTCTGTCTCTCCTGTGAAGGTGACCATACCATCGTAGCCTCTGTGCTTTTATTAAATTTACTATATCTTCTCCCAATATGTTTCTTATTTCGAAGTTCATCAGGCGTCTGTGTTCCCCTTTTTCCGTTTTCTTGGGCCCCATTATTTTTCTCTCAAAGGTGCGAAATTTTTCCTCGTTAGACACATTGTTTCGCTTGCATAGGTTACCACTGGTCGGGTTGTCGCCTTGTAAGTTGTCATTTCGTCTTTCTCCTTAGGCTATTGTTATGTAGTAGCTTTTTGGCACAGAAGTACGCCCTATTTCCTGCTTGTATACGCTCTTGGATTTCTTCGCTTCTGTCGTTGTTACCATTGATTGTTACTCCTAAGTATTTGAAATTATCCACTTTTTTGAAAAGGTATTTTCCAGCGGCGATGTTTCTGGCGTTGCTTATTTTCTGCCTGCTACTTATCATGTAGTTTGTTTTATTCTCTTATTTATTAGTCCCATTTCTTTTCCTTTCCTTTTCAGCATAAGTAATGCTCAATCATGGTGTTCCTGTTTTTAATATTATTACTACATCATTGGCATACGCGGCGAGTTGTACTGATTTGTTCGCAATGGTTTCCTCAGTGCCCAGAGCTCTGATCGCCTCTTCCATAGCTACATTGAATAGTGATGTGGACAGTGCGTCTTCCTGTCTTACACCGGTTTCAATATTAAAATCATCTGTGGTACCTTCGCGAGTTGTTACAGTTACAGTCTGATCTCTCCATTGTCATTTTTATTACGTTTATTAGCTTTTTCGGGATGTTCATGTTTTGCTTTTCTTTTAAGAGTTTGTGTCTTATGAGGCTATCGAAGGCTTGTTTAAAATCAATGAAGAGCATGTGCAGTTCGATGTTGTGTTCAAGCA
>JABXWE010033973.1:0-39881 GCA_014611495.1 Limonius californicus
AATGGATTTCTAATATTATTTTTCTGACATAACTCAAAACTTAGTTTACAAATGTCTTTTCTGGTCACTACAAAAAAATTTTTCTCTAATTCTAAACAATGCTTCACTAATTCCTTTTCCAACTCCTCTGAAAATACTGGTTTCCTTCCAAGCCTTCCGTCAACAATTTCTTCTGGCTCTTTATTCATTTTTACATATCTTCCTAGCGTAGACTGCGGTACTCCAAATGTTTTGGCACTTTTCATGTATCCCATGCGTTTCTCTCTGCAAGCTTTAATAGCCTCTATCATGTTTTTATTATTCCACTTCTTCCGTTGATTTGGCATCTGAAAAAAATTAAAAATAATATTGTATACCTATTTGTTTCCTAATATGGGGTATCCCAAATTATGCAAAGGGTGGTACCCCATATTAAGCAAATTGTTGTTTCAAAACAAACTTCAAGAAATAAAAGCTAGAACTAAAATTACTACAATTTAAACTTTCATGGGAGTTCAACAGTCACTAATGTCTAGAGCTAACCAAAATTTACATGTAATACTTACTTTTTATCTCTGTAACGGGCCTCTTAAGTACACACACTAAAAATGTTTCGAGCGGGAGTTTCACGATTTTAGGTTAGAATTTACTAACATAGTAGTTGCCTGTAAGTCAAATTCCCAGAGATTACAGTGCTCGATGAGAGTGTAACATAAAGTATTTGACAATAGATGGAGGCATTATATTACTGAAAATATTCGTGTACCCCATATTAGGCACTATCCTCATATTAGGCGACTTTCCTCTAATGTTTCCGTTTTTTAAGGAATGTTACATTTCCAAAACTTATTAAAAATTTCCTTTCCTTATTGTTATTATGACATTATTTGTTACCTAAATAAAAAAAATAAAAACGCTACCATATTAAGAATATCATAGGCTTTCCAAATATCGAAAAAAAATACGGGAGGTCCCGTTTAAAAAAGTAATCTTCAAATTGCTGCTTTTTTATGATTCAAGTGACAACCTTTTGTCGGTTGGAAAGAGCACACGAAGTTATTAAACAATGGTTTTTGAATTTTGGAATTAGTTGAATTCTGGTGTAATTAACGAGTGTGTAATGAAAAATCAACCACCCTGTATAAGGATGCGCCAGGTGTTTGATATACCTACGATATGACCACTGAAAACTATGCAATTGCCTATAATTGAACTTCATGCAGAGCACAATCATGGGCGTATCCAGTTCAAAGCGGAAGGGGCAGCTTTCTGAATCCAACTTATTTAATGGGGAAGGGGTCCATGAGGGGCGGGCGTGCATAATACAAAATTGCACAAGGAAAACACTATTTATTAATAAAATTAATTTTTGAACAATAGTTTGCGGGGATTAGTTGTAAATTTTCTTACAGCGTCCACTAATTGTTACTTGTTTGCGAAAACCCATTGCCGATGAATGCTTAGCAAGACTAACCCATTTAACCTACTTTCACCAATAGTGCTTCTAAGCCATGTTTTAATTCGGCGAAGGGAGCTGATGGACGATATTATTCTAGAAAGCTCCTTGTTGCCACGAGCTAACTATACATCCATTAGTTAAAAGTCATAAGAACTACGACCTGTACGTGTATAACACACGTACAGGTTGTAGTTCTTATGACTTTTAACAGATGGCGCTAGGGTCTCTATTTCGAAATTACGCCTTTGATTACAATTTTTTATGTCTATTCGATTTAGAACCTAAAAGGTTCTAGGTTCAATTTTCTTAGATTAATCATTTTGTGGCTACATTATTTTATCATATAAAAGATATATAGCTTTCATTTGACATAGAGTTTGAATATGTAAAACTGATAATTAGTACAGTAATTCATAATACCCAATTCGAAAAGTTACCAAATTGTTATGTAATTTTTAATGTTTTCTTAACAATTATCTACTTACAGATGTGTTATATACATATAACATAAAACATTTCCAGCTCTATTGAAATGAATATTGAATAGGTATGTTCTAAACAAAATGAGAAGACAATTAGCTATTGAAGAATATAAGAATATTATTAAAACAATTGTCGTTTTGGAACCTATCTAAAATATCAGTTGGCCCTGTTATTGGTTAGTTAAATCCAGGGTGGGCCAGCTAAGTAGTCCTCCCTTGAAAGTGGTTGATCCGACGTACTTAAAACATGGCAATCCAGATTATTTAATGTTATTATACCTATATACAGCGTGTCCCACTTAAGACCTTACCACCCTCGTAAAATTTGCATTTTTCAACCGATTTTCGTAAACTTTTTTTGTTGGATACATCTCTGAAAAGTGCTTTAAACGCATATGTAACTTGTTTTGACTACTAAACTCGTGGCCAACTGTGATCTCATTTTGGGGTCGAAATTTAGAGAAGTACTATTAGGGATTTTTTTCAAAGCAAAAGTAACCACTTGTTTCCATGGCATACTTTGCTTAATTAATAGAATTTATAGTGCTTATCAGAGGAGGTATTATGGCTCATTCTTTAAATTCTATTAATTCAGCAAAGTATGCCATGGAAAACAAACAATTAAGAGAAGGCCATGCAACGACGGAACAAGTCCATAGAGTTGTAGGCAACATTAACGAAGCCCTGGAAAATGGAAAATACTGTACAGCCGTTTTTCTCGATGTGACCCAGGCCTTTGACAAGGTCTGGCTTACTGGCCTACTATTCAAGCGTAAACAAAACTTACCTTATAACATATTTCGCATCCTAAAATCCTATATAAGCGAAAGGCAGTTTGTTGTTAAACATCAGGATGAGTACACAGATATACAGGCAATCACATCGGGCGTTCCACAAGGAAGCATGCTGGGACCCTTACTATATGTGTTATTTACTGCAGACCTTCCTACACGAAGAGACACAATGACTGCAACCTTTGAAGATGACACTACAATTATGGCATCCCACAGCAACCCAGGAGTCGCGTCTAGAATATTACAGAATCACCTCAATAAAGTCCAACACTGGCTTCAAAGATGGCGGATACAGGCTAATGAACAAAAATCTATCCAAGTAACATATACTATGAGAAGAGAAACATACCCACCAGTTACGCTAAACAACAGGCTGTTACCACAAGAAAATAGTGCCAAGTATCTCGGAATTCATCTCGACCGCAGATTAACTTGGAGCACCCACATTGGAATAAGAGGAAGCAACTCGGTTATAAATACATTAAACTATATTGGTTAATAGGAAGATAATCACAACTCACTCTAAAAAACAAAATGTTGATATATAAAGCAGTACTAAAGCCAGTGTGATTATATGGAGTGCAGTTGCGGGGCACCGCGTCCGCCTCCAACATTGAAATCCTTGAAAAGTTTTAATCAAAAGTGTTACGAACAATAGTTGATGCTCCGTGGTTCCTTACAAATGACATAATAAGAAGTGATCTACAAATTCCAACTGTGAAAGAAGAAGTCCAAAACCATAGTGTAAAATACAGTAACAGACTTAAAGTGCATCCCAATAGACTAGCCAAAATGTTACTCAAAGAACATACTGATACAGATAGACTTAAATGATTCAAGCCATCAGATCTAGGAAACAGATTTAGTTAAATGATAACAAACTAATATTACCGGTAAATAAGACAAATGCTAAGTAAGATGGTAGAATATAAAGGCATGAACCAATGGGTAATTGTCACATGTTAATTTTGTTTAGTGTAGTGTTGTTATGTTTAGTTTAATTTTGCAATATAATTTACTTATTGTCCTCATAGGACAGATTGTAAATAAACTGGGAGAAATGAAAAACAAAGAAATATCCACAATTTTTTCAACAAAATACTCGTAAATAATATGTTAATAGATACTAATTTTCATATTATCGAATATTTTAGAATCATCGGAAATATTTGTTGATTTTGGGTTTATGTAACGATAATAATTTCACAATATTTCCCTATTAATTGCAAGGACAGAAATAGCTCTTGCTGTACATTCTCTTGCACACATAAAAAAGTTGTTACAATACCTGCAATATTAATGGACAATTAGGAATTGTTTTTTTTTTTTAGAATTGAACATTTCTGTGTAGAAAGTTCCTAAGCGTCATTTTTATAAATGGTTGTACTTTCACATCCTACTATTAGATTAGGCCTGAATAGTGTCTAAGTCAAGAGTTTATAATATGAACTTACCGAAAAGATTAAGGCCTGGTTTTACCATTCCGTTACTGACTATTAGTTAAAATAACTATTAGTTAAAATGACTATTAGTTAACGTCAACTAGTAGTACTGGACCTCGGCCGGTTTTACCATTCATTGTCAACCTGTAGTCATGTTAACAGACAGCTACTCAAAAACTCTACGAGACATCTTAAGAAAGTTGACTACAGTAGGTTGTTTTACACAAATTGATCTGACGTTTTCATGACCGCTAGTATGCGTAATGCAGTCACCGCCATTCTCAGCTGTTACTTGTAACCATAGAAATAAGACAACAATATATAATAATAATTAGTGTTATTTATTTCTATGCTTGTAACTTACTGGTCGTTGTTAGTTGTGTTTAATTTAATATCAGTACGTGTTTATCAATTTAGTTTGTTCTATTTTATTTATTAGTTTTCTTTAGCGTTTAGATTATTTTTAAATTTGATCAGAATTTTAGGGTAGTTATTAATATGAATTAGTATTTGTGTTGTGCCTTCTACGAATAGACACTACTTCCAAAATATCTTCCCCATCACCTGAAATGAAATCGAAATTGCAAAACATCCTGAAAAATAAATGCTTTTAAAATTATACCAAAGAAAAAATTGAAAAGGAACGTCGAAAATGATAAATTAATAATAAGAGAGGTTATGCTACTCGTGGCAATACAAACAAACCAGCACTTTCGAGTGTTGACTACCAGATAATCTGCTAGTCACTTCAACTACTAGTTGACGCCATTTTTTTTTCTTGACTAGAGATTGTAAAACGACAAAGCGTCTGTCAACTGTTAGTCAAGCGTTGACTATCAGTTAACTAGAGGTGGTAAAACCAGGCCTAAGAAGATGTTCACAACACTTAATGTTTCGATTATCTCAAAACTTAAAAAAAGGTCCTAAAAATTAGATTAAACCCTCCAATTGTAGACAAGATATCACCCAGTATGCCAAAGTTATTATCAATCTCTTTCTACGCCTTTTTCAGCTTCTAACTTTGCTACAATAAGGACCGTTGTGACGCCTAACAATAATTTCCCAGGGAAATTTCTCCACACTAAGTAAGTAAATATACGGTTAATGATAGCCTCCTGGAACCTCAATCGAAGATGGGCGGTTCTCTGCTTTGCTTGGATAAATACACTAATTAACTTTACGTTAATTACCTGAAAGGGCGCCACCGACTTGTAAAAAAAATAATACACTACCATTAACTCAGATGTCGATCGATTAGTCGGAACCCAAGTTTATTACTTACTTAATTTGTTACTCAAAGAATACAATGATAGGAAGCAATAAATAATAAGTCCATTTGCAGCAACGATATTTAATGTCAGCATAAACACCAGTTAATGGTTCATAAACCCAAATTAACAACATTAAAGTACTTGTGTGTTTGATTCCTGTATCGGTACACAATTACCAGCACGCATTCACTTAATATAGCATCTAACAATTAATATTTGAGCTAAAGTAAAAATACTGCGTTTTTCTTTGCCCTTACAAGCGCCCTCAAAGCCGCGTCATACACCCTAGACGTGAAAGGCCTTCCAACGGTCTACAGCACACCTCAGAAGTCAAAATCGCCGTTAAACCCGAATAAAACGCACTATTACCGCTCAGGTTGACTTACTCTGTATATCAAGTGAAACTCCCGTGATTATGTACGCTAATACTTATACACGCTAAGACAACACTATATTAATCCAATAAACTAATTCAAAAACACCCTATGCAACTACAACCCAGTTTATCTACCCCGTAATATAAAGAAATTCTCACACATAAACCAGGAGTAATTACATCGACTCCAAAATCATCGAAATTAAATATAATTAGCACTTCCCTGTTTGATCTGGAATGGAACGTTCTAGAACCGGCCTCGTGTTCGGCACCTGTTTCCACTCGCAGGCTAACTGGTTTGAACGCAGATAAGTAGCTACTTATCTACTTACTTACTTACTTACTTACTTCTCGCACGCAGATCCAACAATTGGAAAGTACAGAAAACTTCGACGGAATCTCGCCGTCCCCAAATTGTCTAAATTCGAATATTAGGAAAATGTTAGGCCAGCCATAACTTTACAAAAAGAATCAAATTTACCAATCGGTAACTCCGATCGACCCGACAAAATTATAATAGAATCGAAACGTTGATCAAAGTGGCATTAATGCCAATAACGTAAATCTAACAATCAACTAAAGATCACGTTATAACTTTAGATTTCCTCATAAAATCGAGATGAACTCAAAGTGAAACACACTTTAGCTTGAAAATCTAATGCAACGATTCCTTCGCTTCTGTCAGACGCAAAGATGTCCGACCGGAAATCCTGTTTTTTCAAAAATCAAACACGCGCAGCTCCAATATGCTGAGAGAGAGAGGGAAGCGCAAATTTGTGCACTCTTGAGCCCAGTGTGAAATGGGTTGCGAACAACCTAGGCTAAAATACCGTTACAAATTAACATTCAAAAAAATTACTTTCTTGCAGAAGGTGATTTCATCAGTGCAAGACGGTTATTTTATAAATTAAGTTTAGAAGAAAATGCTTCACAAAGAAAATTTTTATCATTTTCACCTTATTAACACTTTAGGAAATTAGGAAATTCACCCGATGTCTCCCAGCTAAAACTATAACTAAAATTATCTCTACTTATTTACAGAAGTATACAAGTATACAGTGCGTCCCATATTTTAAGCTCACTCATTGGATTTAGAGAAACGACAAAAGATACAATTTCCGCTAAGGCGCTTAAGTGCCTCGTAATTAGCTAAAATTGGCGTTTTAGAAGTTACATTAGTATGCCGCCTTCATACGAATGTTTTCTGAATTAGTAAGTAGTAGATAATATCCAAGATTGTAATAAAGTTAAAATATGTTCGAAAAATTACCGACGAACTGAAAAATAGCTAAAACCATCCTACGTTTATGATATGTTTGAATTCAATTTAGTGAATCATTTTTCTCTTATACAATGTATGTAACCCCTAGATTTATCTAATTTCTTTTATTTAATTGAAGTTGTTTAGCACACAACGGCCAGCAACAAAGATATCACAACTTAACTAAGCAAGTCTTTCTTTAATGGAAACACATAATCGATCACTTTTATTTTAGGCAGAACAGAGAAATAAATATAATGGTTTGCCTATGAAAAAAAGATGAACTTTTTTATGATCTCTATATACAGAGTGACATAATAGTGCGATTTTGTTTCCTAATGTCTTTATTGTAGGAGCTTGGAGAAAACTTTAAATACAAAAGACTGTGTATAACTTGAAATTATTACTGACATTATTTTAAATAGTAGGTGGGGACCGCGGTAGAGTAATGGTCGCAGCGCTTGGCTTCGGAGTTATTCTACCAAAGTCGCTCAGGTTCGAATCCTGAGCACTGCACTTTCCCAGGGTGTCTGGGGCATGGGGTTTTTCAAGGGTGGGGCATGTGAGACCTGTGAATAGCACGAAATGTGCTGAGCCGGGATAAGCTGGGTGGGATGGGAATCTTGGAGTTGCCTTTGGCAACTCCACGATTCTTAAAAAAAAAATAGTAGGTACATCCTGTATATTATTACGTTTTTGGATTTCTTATTTTTTTATCTTTACAACGATGTAGGGTTTTTGGTATCTATTGCTAATGATTTCGGTAATAATTACCATTTTCTTAAATTTTGAAAAACATGACGGTCTATCTTTAACAGTTAGTATCTAAAGAACAACATATAATTTTTCAAAATTATTTTACAGTTTACACGAACGCATTTTCACATGCGTACTGTACTGTTTGAATTTAAATATCTTATATAGGATGTTCCTGATTTACAACCGTATTCAATAAAATTCAACTCATATTATCTCGGGTTTTTAAATTTGACCACCCAGTATATTTTTACCACGGTCTAACTGTAGATCATAAGTACTCTATCTCAGAAGTCGGTTCTATTACGCTTTACGATTATATGAGAAAATGGACATTTGGTATAAATTAGCAGTCAGCAGCTAACTTCAGTTGGACCTTTCTACACGTCATCGCCGTTCTGCGTTCTATAACCTAATAAATGCCTATAAAACTGTAAATTCCAACAGGTTATATTATAATTTTCTGTTGTATTTTGAAGTACTCAGTAACACTAGTGCTTCTTGCTAAGGTATGTAATTAGTTAACATTTCTGATGTAATCTCTACGTCCAAATTCCAATTATCTTCTTAGAAACATCCTTGGCCTTAATGTTATTTAAACTGCGCCATGATCCAAATCTTGTTGCGTGAAACTGGACACAAATCAACGAGTTCCATTCAGGATCCACTTAATTCAATATTAATTTTGGTAAGTAAAACTAACTTACTCTTTTCTTTAATGAAACTAGTGTTTACGCTGGACAATAAAATATTTATTAAATATTAACAAATTTAAATAATTTTTAAATTTTCAAGAGCTCAACAAAATGCGTGCATCAACCCCAAAGTTCAAAAGACGCGCTCCTTTCATTGTTTTGTCTACTAACTATCTTAGCAACTGACAAAATTTACATGGCAACGATGCTAAAAATACATCAAATTACAGTAAGGGTACTTGGATCTAAATACAATTTTAAAATTAATATTTTTACAGTTAAAATTATTTTATAAAAATGTTCATATATTAACGGCGGCACTGTTTATCCAAGTTCTGATATCAGAAATGCACTGTACATGTCCGAAAGCTGCCTCTAATACACACTCCGCACTCCACAGGTGTCAAATACATATTTTCACAAAATGTTCCGATTAATGCTGCATACTCCCATGCGAATTAAAAAAATCCAGAGCTAAGCTTATATCGAAGCTTTAGGCATGTCATTGTATCTTTCTATACTATTTTTTTAATATCGAATACATTTAAATTAGAATTTTTAATAATCCTTTTTCTTTGTAACAGGTATATGCAAGATACGAACTTGGCAGTGTTTCAGACCAAGCAAGAAGTTATCTGCGTCTTGGTCTGCCCTATGTTAATGACCACAATGGAACCGAATTCCAAGATATCATCCAAATGTACGAGTATCCTTTATAAAATGAAATTAACCGAACTTACGAATCAAAAATCATGACAATATACAGGGTGTATCAGAAATAGGTACAAATATTTAAACCAGTAATAGATTGGCTCAAGTAGAATTCAATGGTACTATTCATTTTTCAAAAATCATTAAGTTTATTTTTTTGAATTAAAAAATAAAATAAAATTTTGTTTTGAGAACTGCTGATGATACATAGAAAATGAATTTAAGCTGTAGAAGGTTATTACCTAATTGTAAAGTAAATCCAAAGTTTCAAACGCGTAAAAACTTGTCTGGCTTGTGATAACTGAATAGAAATTACTGACCTACCTAATAGTATTGCTTTGTGGCAGGTGATAAGAAATTTTTTTGCATTTCTATCTTATTCTCCTTTGCATAACATGTCTTTGAACTCAAATTTTTGTTATTATCCTGCGGTATTCAAACAATTTTGGGTCAAATTTTCAATTATTTTTTGTCATATCCTAAAAGTCCCATTGTCAAAGAAATATTTTTTCTAGTTTGTATATATTGTAATCTACCATCGGATTTAATATTTGTACCTATTACTGATACACCCTGTATATAAGTTCAAAAATAAAAAACCAATATATTACTATATTCTGCAATTTTCTTTATTTATAATTTTCATTTGATAATAATAAATTATAACAAAGCTATTTTCCATGATACTTTCAAGATGATTTACTGTTTCGATGTGATGCAGCTACGAAGGTGGACATTGTCATGCGTATGTAAAAATTGCACAACACCTAGGATATTTTAGGACCGGAAAAAATAACCCATTGCTCTCCTATTTTATGCGGCGATTGATTTAAATCAGCTAAATCCTTTGAAATCGCTGCCTAAGCTCAGCCGATTTGTCTTCGCTGGCAAATAAATTGAGATAAATACAACAACAAGCCTAAGTAAACTAATTTTAAACGGCCGCCGGACTATAATATCATTAAATCGTGTTTATGGATGATAAGTGGACATGTTTAGAGCACCAGAAGGTTTAGATATAAATACTCTGTCATAAATGTGTTCCCGGATCATTTTCAGGCGACTAACTAGCGCTCGTTAAAACGTCCTCACTCAGACTATTTTCATTTCCGGTGGAGCTCGGGAACTTTCAGCAGTTTCTCATGAAAATAATAGTAAAATATCATACTTAACGAGCATCTAATAAATTCTATGTGTTTAGGAATATACATTTTCTTAGCAAAACAAAGCAAGTGGATAATTCCTCCCGCTTTCTTAATTCACAAATCAGTGTTTTCTCTTTTCCGGCCTACTGTACGTTTAATTTTCCGTCGGTCTTCTGACATCTCTTCTACCGCTTATTTCATATTATATACAGGGAATTTTTCTTTTACAGTAATGACGAAAAAGTGGAAATTCTAATGTGGTATCAAAATGGAAACAGCTTAAGAACTGTGAGAGATTTATTTTCACTAAAATATCCAGAAAGACCTATTCTTTGTATTCGAACCATACAAACAATTGTTGGAAAATTTAAATCAGAGGGATGCGTAATAAATTACCATAAAATAAGAACTAAAAGTAATCACGTTTTAACCGATGGAATGAAATTAAATATTTTATGCTACGTTGAAGAAAACCCCATAGTATCACTACGAGAAATAGGTTCACATTTTAATGTTTCTACAACCTCTGTATTTAAAACACTAAAAGAATTTAAATATAAATCGTACAAATTTTCGAATCACCAACAACTATTCGATGAAGTCAAAGAAAAGAGAACAATCTTTTGTGAAACATTCTTTAATTTGCTGAATGAACATGAATACATTTTAAATAAGATAGTTTTTAGTGATGAAGCAACTTTCACTATAAATGGAGAAGTCCATTCCCAAAATTTTCGGTATGTATTATAATTCCTCATCTATCCACTATCCACTATCCTGATAAACTTATTTCTTAGATATTGCTTCCGCACTAACTGCCATTTACAAAACTTAACTCACAGTCAATACACTGGGAAAGTTAACGTATGGCTAGGAATAGTTGAAAATAAGCTTATCGATCCATATTTTACTGATGGTAATCTCAATACAGCCAAATTTTTAGAGCTATTAAGGAACGACATCATTCCGGCAAAAGATAACTTAAATATCGATGACCCGTGGTTTCAGATGGATGGAGCCCCTCCGCATTCCACGAATGTTATAAGAAACTTTCTAAACGACAGGTTCCCAGGACGTTAAATAGGAAGATTCGGTCCTATACCGTGGCCCCCGCGTTCTGCAGATTTGCCACCCAATGACTTCTTTGCTTGGCGATACCTGAATTCAAAAATGTATACAAATATTCCAATACAAAGTATTGATGAATTAAAAGATCGCATACGTACCGAATGCAATAGCTTGAATCCCGACTTTCTTGCGAATGCTGTGCGTGTTTTTCAACAGCGTTTAGGTTATTGTTTAGAAGTAGAAGGTGGCCATTTCGAATACTTGTTGTAACTGTTGTTTTTACTTTCATTTCCGTTTTCTGTTATTGATATTTAATGTTTTACAATAATAATCGTCGTTGTTGTTCAACTTATTTTGATTTACTTATTTAATATAAACACTGCATCAACATAACATTCGTACTCAAATAACTCACAACTATAGTGACGTTTGCTTCTGATTTTTAGTTGTCGGTATAGTTGGTTGCATACACAATAGGCTTAATTGACGCGTTCTTTTTAAAAGTATACAAAGGCAATGCATACTAAAAAGAAAAATTCCCTGTATAAAGCTTTATCAGGCCTTTTACTACCATCGTTTTGCAATTTCCTGTTACTTCTTTCTGTCTTTGGGTTTGGTTCTCCATTGCGTTATGTCTTATTCCCTTAGGTCTTCTTCTACTAATTGAAACCTTCTATTTTTTGGTCTGTCCCTATTTCGTGTTCCCCTTTTTTATCATATTTTTTGTCATTCTGTCGTCCGCTTGCTTTTCCATATGCCCTAACCACCTCGACGTTTGGGCCTTTATATAGTGTGTGATGTTCGACTGCCTAGATAATCTTCCTACCTCTTCATTATATCTTCTTTCCCATCCCCTTTCACTACGCTTCCTTTCGTAAATCTTCCTAAGGATTTTCTTTCCCACACTTTAAGTCTCATATACGTACGTTACCATAGGTCGCACTACTGACTACGTCATTGGATGTTGTTGTTGTTGTCTTTCACTACTCAAACATTTACCTCGTTATCCTTACTCGTTATTAAAGCTCCTAAAAATATCACTCTGTTCTCTCTTTGTATGCGCATCACCCGATTATTTCGTATTTCCAATTCTATGGCAAAGTTTTTTTAAATTTTGGGAACTGCAAGAGTGCTATTTTTCCTCTTTCAAGCTATACATATTTATTCGACAATAACTTTGACAATTTTTTAAAATTAGTTTTAAATTTCTATCAAAACTAATTACTAATCTATGGTATAAAATAAACCGCTTAACTTAAACACAAATGTAAGGGTCGTGAAGCGCTTAAAAAGAAGAACGTATAAAATGAAAACAATTCAGTTTCAAGTGCAATAGTAAACGAATTTTACTTTATATTCAAGACTGCATTTTTACATCATCATCAAGCCGTGCAATCTTAAGATTATGGCTGACGCATAGTCGCGTCTTAAAATCCTATTTTTGAGGGGTATTACTTCTCTGTTCTTTGGTTTATTACAGATCCTTGTGTGTCCTGGCTTCAAACGTTATTTTCTTCCACTCAGTTCTTTCCTTGCATTTCAGTTTCCAGTCTATTATTCCCAGTGTTCTTATGTCTTCCTCTACTTGTTTTAGCCATCCTTTTTTGGGGTGTTCCCCTTTTTCTTGGGCCTAGTGGGGTCCATAGTGTTAATCTCCTTAGCGTCTCCGTCGGGGTTCTCCTCATGATGTGCGCCGCTCATTTCAAACGTTGTGCCTTTATAAATCTTATGATGGTTTCTCCTCCGAGTTCGTCTTCTATTTCTTTATTGTTTTTTAGTCTTTTTTCTTCATTTGCTGTTATATTTGGTTCTAATATTATTTTTCTTTCTGTTATTTCCAGGTCTTCTTCTTCTTTTTTACTTATTATTGCTGTTTCTAGGGCGTACGTAAATTATTAATGCCTTATATATTTTTATCTTGGTTTTCTTGGTGATTGCTTTGTTTTTCAGAAGGTTCATGTTTCTTCCATAGGCTTGGTTTCCTTTGAGGATTCTTTCTTTTATCCGTTCTTTACCTGATTGTTGTATTGTCGTTCCCAGGTAGTTGAAGTAGGAGACAGATTTGAAATTATGCCTCTGCGTTTTGAGGTATTTATCTGTGTTCCCTTCTTTTCTTCCTACTTTCATGTAGTTTGTTTTACCCTGGTTGATTTCCATTCCATATTGTTTTGCTTCTTCCCCTATTTTTTCTATTGCCTTTATTAGTTTCTGTCTCTAGTTTGCCACTATCGTTATGTTATCCGCATATGATACTATTTGGATGTCGTCGGTGATGATACTTTTTTTGTTCAGTTTCACGTTCCTTATAATACTTTTTAGTACTAAATTGAATAGTGTAGAAGAGATTGAGTTTCCTTGTTTTACACCTTTTTTTATTTGTAATTCCTCCGTTGTTGTTTCTTGAAATCGCACTTTTGCCTTAGTTTCGTGTATTGTCATTTTTAGCAGTTTTCTCAACCTTTGGGGTATCTTTAGTGTTCTTAGCTCCTTCATCATTTTCCCTCTGTTAATTGAGTCAAATGCACTCTTGAAGTCTACAAAGATTACATGTACTTCTCTGTTATATTCTATTGTCTTTTGGAATATTTGTTCTGGAATATGTATCCCGTTGATTGTTGACCTGCCTAGCCTAAAGCCGTTTTGATAGCCCCCTAGGATTTCCTCCGCTTGTAGTTTTAGCCTCTTGTTTATCATGTTTGCCAAAATTTTGTAGGTGGTATTCAATAGAGTTATTGCTCTATAATTCCCACACTAGGTATTCCTTGTTTCCTTTTTTCTGTATTGGTGTTATTATTCCGGTGTTCCACTCTTCCGGCATTTTGTTTTGTATCCATATCTGCTTTATAAGGGTGTGTATTTGTTTGTGTAGTTGCTGGCCCCTATATTTTAAAACTTCTGACTCGATTCCGTCCTCTCCCGGGGATTTTCCACTTTCCAGATTTTTTATTACTTCTTGGACTTCCTTTTCTGATGGGTATTCGTCTTCTTGTTCTTGCGCTGTTGTGCTGTTGTGCTGTCCTCTTCTGGTTGTTCCGTATCATCTGGTTCTGCATTGAATATTTTTTGTAGTAGTCTTTTCTTATTTTTTAGTCCCCTTGTTCTGGTTCTGGGTTTATTTGTTAGGTTCTTTATTTTTCTGCAGAACTGTTTTATGTTATGGTTATTACTGTCTTGTTCTATTTCCTCGAGTTTGTTATTTAGCTAGTCGTTCTATTTCCTTCTATATATAATATGTTTGCGCTATTTACATACCTTCCAAAAATAGCAGTAAAAGGATAGTACATAAAATTGAATGATTCTATGATAATTTAATTGATTAAGGCCGTGGGAGCTACTATTATACACCTCTAGTGAAATAAATTTGTCCACAAATACATACATATATACCCCTTAGCTTTGCAATGTCCTTCAACTTCTTTCTGTCTGTCGCTTGTTGGTACTAGTTTACTATCCCTTTCTCGCTTAAGTCTTTTTTACTGCCTCCAGCTATATTTTCTTTGAGCGTCCTCTTCTACTTCCGCTGCTGCTTGTAACACGATTCTCGTTGATCTCTCTGTCGACAATCTCATTATATCGAATCCTGGTTGCTATGATAATGGTTTCAATTCCAGGTTCATCATACATTTGATACTCTTCTTTATTTTTCCTTCTTCTCCATTGATCTTCCTTTTTATACCCCCAAATATATTTCTTAGCATCTTTCGTTCCCACCTTTCAAGTCCTCCTTGTTCACTTTTGCTTAGCACCCATATCTCACTTGAATAAACTACAGTTGGTCTTAGCACTGGTTTATAAATTAGCACCTTTGCATTACGTGATACGTCTTTAGCTGTTAAAATGTCATTCATTGCACCCGCGTACCTGTCACCTTCCATTATTCTGTAATCCAGCTCTTTGCCTTCTTCTCCGTCTTCAGATATTTGTACTCCGAGAGACGTAAACTTACTGACTTGTTGTATCTCCTTTTCTCCCCATTATCGGTTTCTATCGTAAAGTTTCATTTTCTGTTTTCTTTGCAGTCATGAGCATATATTTGGCAAGTCATTGCAAGACCCATTTTCTTTCA
Organism: Limonius californicus; assembly: GCA_014611495.1. Classification (NCBI taxonomy): domain Eukaryota; kingdom Metazoa; phylum Arthropoda; class Insecta; order Coleoptera; family Elateridae; genus Limonius; species Limonius californicus. The sequence continues at coordinate 15,506 of JABXWE010033973.1, forward strand.
CACCTTCTCTAAGTTTGTTATTATAAGTTGTAGTTCTTTCTTGGTTCTGGCCAAAAGAGTGCGTCTGCGTAGGCCAGGCACTGATGACTCCTATTTAGTAATGACCCTTCGGTTTATGTCATTATCTTGAATAATTTTTTCTAATACGATATTGAATAGTATGGTCGACAGCGGATTTCCTTGCCTCAAACATGCAACTATTTAAATTCATCATTCAATCATCATTGGACTTCCAATTGTTGCCTTGGTGAAGGACTTTTCTCCAGAGGTTTCCCTCAGCCAAGTTACTTTAGTTAGTTCAAGTCCCTACTGAAGTGCAGCTTAGTTGCCGAAATAGATATGTATTAGGTGTTCCAAATATCGTGGTAGTAAGGGGTTTTTTAAAATTTAAATCATTTAAAATTTTGGAAGCCTACCATTTTTATTATTATTTTACTTTACAAAATTGCGTCCAGGCTATGTTCGTAAAGCATAAAAAACACGAGGGCCATGGAAGTTTATGTCAATCGGATTAACCGTTTCTGAGCAACGAGGAATTAAACTGAAAATTTTTAAAAATTTCTAGAGTTCCCCAGAGCCTCAGATAATTGTATAGGTATGTGTTCTACTTCTTTATCAGGTTACAGAATTATACCGGATATGAATATGGCTACAGTAAGTCAAATCACATCTGGTACAACCGAAAGTTGCATTAACTTTTGATTTTTATAAAAATATTTATATTTTCTATTCAATATTCTAAATATAAGTCAAATTAGCTTTAGAATAATGATTTACTCGCATCTTTTTACTGTAAAAATAAGCACCAAATTTAAAATTTTCAAAATTTTAATTAATCTAGTAATATTTCCATTTACTTATCTCTACAATGTCGTCCAACGTTTTTATCATTTTATTTTTTCCTAGTTCTTTCATTTATATCCTTCATAACAATAAGTTCTTTCGGTTACTAATTTACTCCAATTCTATTCTCATATCGTTATAAAATTCGTGTATCTCTTCTTCTACTGCTGTATTAACGGGTCCATATGCTTCTATTATTACTACCGGTCTACCAAATAACTTCCATTTCTACAGTAGTCTTTCACTAATAGAGTTCAAACTAATAATTTTAAAAACAAGCTTTTTATTTCTACTATAGCTCTAACACTTTATTTTGTACCCTCCACTGTACATGAATATGTACTGATTTTTGTGTTCGTTTCCACTACCTTTTCTTGGTTTCAGTAAGAACCGCTATATAGATTTCTTGTATTTTTCTAATTCTGTAAATACCTTAAATATTCTAATTTTCTAAAATCAGAACCCGGTTTCGTCGCTTCGTTTGTTCATCCATGCTGCTTTCGGGGTTTCAACGCGAAATATTTAGCAATTTCTTTTTTATACAAGTCTTAGGGAGCTAGTGTCAACCCTCCTCTTTTCTCAACCAGGCTTGGGATCGGCTACGGCGGAGTTAAAAATAATTTGTTAGACTTCTACGCTGAAGGTCAGGGGTTCAATTCTCAGTACTGGAACATCGCATTCTTAAAGGCCGTTCTTCCTAGCAAGGCAATGGCAAACCAACGGGGTATTCTGCCTAGTTAATCTACTCTGGAGTGATTACAGTTCCTATGGTTCGGAGAACTCGTTAAGCTGTAGGTTTTCTGTGTCTCAGGTAGTTTAAAATATAACATTAATTGCTTATTAACGAATTTGCTGCCCGTTATTCAAAAACATTTAATTATTCTACGACAATTGAGAGTTAATGTCATGGAGTACACAAATATTTTTAAAAATAAATTAAATTCCAGCTACATTTTTGAAATATACGAGGTGTGTTCAATTGAAACCCATCTTTGCTTTATAAAAAATTTATTCTACAATTTAATTACAAATAATTACCGTCACAGGTCAAGCGCCTATCTCATTGTTTTACTAATCGACGTATACCCTGCTCATAGAATTCTTGTGGCTTCCGATTGAAGAAGTCTTCCACATCTATCTGCACTTCTGCGTCAGATTCAAAATGCCGACCGCTTAACGCCTTTTTCAGCGGTCCAGATATATGGAAATCGCAAGGCGATAGATCCGCGCTATAGGGTGGATGTTCTAAAACCCTCCCAATCTTTCGTTGAAGATCTTTTTTTACCACATTAGCAACTTGAGGCCTAGCATTGTCGTGCAGCAAAATAACCCCACGCGTAAGTACTCCTGGAAGTTTCCGTCTTATTGCTTGATAAAGCTCGTTCAAAGTTTCATTGTACAAATTTGCATTGACATTTACTCCAGGTTCCTTAAACTCTATTAACAAGAGTCGAAAAAAATCACCTTGTTTGCAGAATGTTGTGCTTTAAACTTCTTCAGTGATGGTGAACTTGAATATTTCCACTGCATCGACAATAATTTACTGGATGGCTCGTAGTAATGGCACCAAGTTTCGTCACGAGCAACTATTGACAGAAGAAAGTCATCACCATTTTGCCTATAGTATGTGAGGTGTTGCAGAGATAAGCCCATTCGCAAGCATTTTTGTTCATTAGACAAGAGACGGGGAATCCATTGCGAACAAACTTTGCTGTAACCTAGATTACGAGCAATACTATGGACAGATCCTGCACTCGCACCAACAATTTCTGAAATTTCTCTAATTGAAATTCGACGAATTTCTCTAGTAAGACCTTCCACACATGGCATATTGTTTTCTGTTAATGCAGTATACCGTGCACCTGGTCGCGGCTCATCCATAGTCCCCTCTTTTCCATTCTTACATTTTCGGCACCATTCCTTCACAGTTGGGTACGCAATACATGCATTTCCATACACTGCTTGCATTCGCAGATGAATCTGCATCTTTATGCTTTACGAACGTAGCTTGGACCATAGAATATATCATTTCGGTACGTTTCCAAAATTTTAAATTTCCATTTTAAAATATTTCTAGAAAACAACCTAGAGATTTCGAATACCTTTTGTGATGACGATCTGAAAGATCTACTAACTGTTGTTTTTTAATTCCTCGTTGAAGTTTCTCTCTGCAGTTTGCAATAAATTTTAAGGATTTCTAAATTTAACAGTATCCGCATTTTCCAGAAAAACTATGCAAATTGGTCATCACTGTAAAGTTATTTTTACGTACATTTAAAATACACAATAACAATAGAAATAGCAACTTACACTTCCGCTTAACACTGCTGTCATACGCCTAAAAATTAAAAAAACATATCTGTTTGTTCTTATACACGGTCATTACCTAATGGGAGAGTACGAGACTACAATACCAAAAATAGGCAACCCAATATACACGTCACAAGATACTGTCTTTCTATGGACTATATTATAAATCAGAAAAGTCCGTTTGATATGTTTGACAGTTACGAAATAATGTAAGGCAATTTAAAAATCTTCTGAATTAAGAAATGTTATACAGGGTTGAGAAAAAGTACGATATAATGCGAATATCTCTACTACTACAACTGCGATTTCGACATAAATTGTTTAAAATATTAAAATATCCCACCGTCAGTTCAAAAAGTAATTACATAAAGGTTGACCATGGAAAATAAAAGTAATGTCTAATGCAAGCTTTAAAATTCATTAACTCTCATCACTGTTGTTGTTGTCATAAGTTTATATTGAAAATTCAATTAAGTTACAATTATAATGGTTTTTACAATAGAACACAAAACATTTATGATTGAATCATATTTTCGAAATGGTGTTCGAGAGAACAGCGAATGAATTTACAGTGCGATGCCCTGTTAGAGGAATTTCGGCAACAATTTCCAGATATTGCTATTCTTGAAGGAGATTTTTACGGTGCACTTAGAAGATGTGTTGATGTATTCCGAGATACAGGGAGCATTACTCATAGAGATAGAGTTGGAAGGCCAAGAGTTCGTACTCAAAACACAGTTGATGATGTTCGTCAAAGTTTGAATGAGCAACACACTACATCACTACGTACACTTTTGCAAGAGAGTGGTTTATCATTAAGAACTTGCCATACTATTGTCAAAAAAGATTTAATGCTGTTCCCATACAAAATTCTTGCTTTACATGACTTACTGCCAGCAGATCAATAGGAAAATTCTGTATTGTCAGTGGTTCCAACAAAATTTAACGAACAACCACGAATTGCTAAATTTAACGTTTTTTTCTGACGAGACCTGGTTCACCCTTTCGGGGTATAGAAACTCACAAATTATGGAGTGCTGCAAATCCGCATACTTTTCGCGAATCTCCCCTTCACCCGTTACAAGTTGGTGTTTGGATTGCTGTGTCTCGAAGACGTATTATCGGACCCATGTTTTTCCACGAAACTGTTACTACTCAGAGATACCGGAATATTGTACGTGAATTTATTAACCAGCTTCGTGAGGATGAGCTCCAGCAAGGCTACTTCCAACAGGACAGCGCGACGGCCCACACCGTTCAAGAGACCCTCAATTACCTTCGTGAATTTTTTGACGATCGAATAATTAATTTACGTTCAAATTCAGAATTTCCACCTAGATCACCAGGCTTGACTATTTTAGATTACTTTATATTCCCTTATCTGAAAAATAATCTATGCAAGACCCCTATTAACAATATCGAGGAACTGCAAAACAGAATTACGGAATAGTGTGATAATATAACTCCTCAAATTCTTATAAATGCTTTTAATAGTATGAAAAGACGAGTAAATTTGTGTCTGCAGGAAAACGGTGATCATTTTGAACAGCTTCTTTAGTTTTTTATGTTTATTTTTCTGTATCAGTGAAATAAAAAATATATAATTTCCAATTTTAATGCTTACCTACTTGTTATGATTTGTTTAATAGTGTAGTAATTTAGTTGTTACTGCTATCGTCTAAATTGAAATAATAGAACTCATTTCTTCAAAAATTGATTTATTTACATTTACCATGCAACTTAACCTAACATAACACTGCCGGTTAGGTACTGGCGCTTGCGCTAGATGGCGCTAGAAAGGCTGTGCCTAAACGTCGATTGGTATATAAAGCTTGCATTAGACATTATTTTATTATTCCATGGCCAACCGTTATGTAATTACTTTTTGAACTCACGATATATATGGCAGATACAATGAAGGTATTGACGTTAAAAATAACTTCCAGTTTAGCCGAGAATACAATCAACTTTTTTCTTTTAAATGAAATATTTTAAGATATATGGATAGAACTATTTTTTGTAAATTCAATAATATAAAGTTTGATGTCTTTATTTTTAATAATTCTAGAGATAATGAACAATGATTTTCCGTAATGGCAATCTAACAGCGCAAGAAAACAAGAAAATGTGAAAAACATAAACAGTTTTGTAAAGTTGTCAACTTTTGCTTGGTTTGTGTTGTGTTGATGTTCGAATATCAGGTCAAAAATATTTAGAATTTTTAGAAAATCAAATTGTTCCTGCTCTTGAAAAAGAAGGGGAATTACATAATAATATTTTTTAACAGTCACATTACCGCTCCCTCCCGAACCGCTTTCGAATTACTTCAGGGGGTGCGAGCGTCCCTTACATACTAACGATTCATGCAACATGCACCCCAAACTAAGTGAAATACGATCACCTCAGCCGGGGTTCGAACATGCGGTCGATCGAACCGCATTTCACGGTTACCTCGACTGAGAGCGCGCATTCGCACTGTCCCATCGAGGTCCCTACGTAATAATATTTGGTTGCACTAGAACGGAGCACCTTCCCTTCTTCTTCTAGGGGAGATTTAACATCTAGAGTTCATACCGAACAACCAACTAATTTGGAAGACTTGAAAATTGTTGGTAAAATAAGAATTCCTGAACGAGCATTTTGTTAATGTAAGTGAAGGATTTGTACATAGAACTGGTTGTCGTAAATAGTGGCTATTTTGAGCATATTCTCGAGTGATGGTATTTTTGTTCTCTTATTAGTTTGTTTTTCACTGTTCTATTGTCATATGTTATTAGGCAATAAAACACATTTTGAAGCTTTATTGTTGAGTGTTTTGTACAATATCTCTAGAATTATTAAAATTAAAGGCATCCCACCTTATATCACTGAACTCGCAAAAAAGAGTTCTATAGATATCCGCCATACACCGGAACCTTCACGTAGAAAATTTTGTCGCTTGCGGTTGCCGTCGTAGAGCTATTTGCATTATTCCGTACTTTTGCCCAACCCTGTACGTACTTACTATTGTACAGTATTTAAACATAGATATTTACAAATAAGGCATTGCTGTTTTCGTTCAATCTTAATTTATTTAAAAGTTGAATAGCACTAAATAACAGGCGTACAAAACAGACATCTCTGATTTATAATCATCATCATCATCATCGTAATTAGCCCTCTTCAATCAATTTCTGGATGTAGGCCTCCCCAATTTGTCGCCATGTTTCTCGATCTTGTGCCCTTCTGATTTATAATACCACCAATAAAAATTTGATTAACAAGTACGTTTGATATGTATTTTGAGTTGCCTATTTTTCGACTGGTAGGTTCGTACTCTCCCTGAATCACCCGTTATTTCAAACTAACCTATATAGATCTTAGTATTGAAAGTTCAAGCAAAGTGTTTCACTCCTTATTTATTTTTCTTCCAGAAAATTATTAATATATTAGTTTCCTTTTGACTGTATTCTGTCAAAATACCGTTTAGATATTTTCCGTACAAAGAAAATGTATATCTGAGCAGCAATTTGCAAAATCGCGAGGCACGCGTGAATGGGAAAATTCGAACGGGGAGTAGGCAAAGAGCGAGTTAAAAGGGATCGGTCCTGGTCGCTCAAGTGTTGGCAAATAGACCAAGAGCTGATTCCATTACGGGCTCTATTATCCGTTGATTGAAATGAAATTGACACATCTGCTACTTACGGGGGTCGAACGCGGACCGCAACTTCAGGCCAATGGATTCGATTTTTCTATTGAACTGATTTCGTCTTCTTCAAATACGATTAAATCAAGTTAATCAGGGTTCATTCTGCTCCGGCGGTTGCATTCTTGCACCAATTACTGCATAATCTACGATTTGTTGAAATATTTTTGCAAATAGGAAAAACGGTGATATGTCGAGACCTTTGGCGCGTACAGTAAAAGTCTACAAGCTTGGTTAAAATTAAAGAAGGGAAGCATATTTTGGATGAGCTATAAAGAATCTACATTCTAAAACTCTAGGACAGTGGAAATAAATAAGAAACACCATGGTAAATTATGATAGACAAGAATTCCTGCATTACTCTGCTTGCATTAATATGTTTAAAATTAGTTTTTTAAATTATCAAGGTGATATTAACATTTAAGTTTATAAATTAATAAACAAACGTGTTAAACATATTACTAAAATTATTTTTTAGGGCTTTCTTGCAGCAGTAATTGCACAACAAATGTTCAGCACTGAAATATTATATAGAATAGAGTTAGATAGAGAGTAAGATTGGAAAGAATGAAACAGTTCATGTGGAAGTTAGTGTGTTATACAATAAAATAAGGTCAAACGAGGTTGGATACACTTGCACATAGAACGTACAGTATTTTAACTTTAACATATTAATTTAATAAGGAAAACGCGAAAACGTTGATTATTTCGTTCCTGGCTAAATTTTGCTGCTTCCAGTCACCTTAAATGGAAATGTAAAGCTTGTGTACATCTGATGGTACCCAATTATTTAAAAAGTTATCACAAATCAGTTTCCATTAAATTAAGTATTTTGTAATATTGGAATTAATATGATGCGGACATATGCGCTTGCGACATCAGTCATAGCTTACTTTAATAGCTTAGCGTTAACACGTTTGCGTTTATAATCTCGACATTTGGTATTAATGTTTTTATACATATTTTCAAAACAATAGTATTTTTATTTTGAAGTGAATTACATTTCATTTTTAACGCCTCATTACTGCAATTTCTATTGAATCGTATTTCGTTTTGTACAGCAACTCCCCTATAGCGACCATACGTTGCTATTGTAAAGGTGCTACATTATGATGTTAGTTCTAGCACACTGCTCAAAACAATTAACAGATAGTTTACAACATTTTTAATAAAATCACAGACAGTTAAAATAATACCTCCAAACAAATACTTTTATATTTCTACTGCAACGTCTTTAGATAAGTAACCAAATGCTTTGCACATAAGTCTCTAATCTTAATTCTTTATTATTAATTAATTGTTACAAAAAACAAAAGTTAATAAAATATATTTTTCCACGAATAGCTAAAGTGCTTGACATCTTGTTGACATAGATCGAGTCAAATTATATCAAGAAGTTCTTGTGGCGTCGTTTTCCATTCCTATCCAAGAGCAATTTTAAGTTCCGGAATTGTACGTGGTGGCAACACGCCTTTCTAATGCATTCCTTGCATGTTCGATCAGATCAGTGACATTTACTGGCCAGTCCCATTCTATCGATTCCTATTTCATCAAACCAGTTGTCCACGATGTTTGCTCGATGTGGACGAGCATTATCATCCATGAATAGGGTTGCTAGACATCCCGGTTTTTTAGGATTGTCCCGATTTGGGGCCTCAAATCCCTGTGTCCCGATAAGAGGTTACGGGACCGTCGTTTATCCCGGTTTACCAGAACTAGAAAAATGTTCCTGGAAATTGCGCTTTTGCACTTGCTTTGGGGTAATGTACGTTTGGCCGCTTTGCGATGTTTATTTTTATTGAACGCACCCTGTTTGCGCGACGTTATTTAGATTCCTGCAAACGCAGCATTAATCCGAGTCTTCACACTGTCAAGTGCGGTGAAAAAGACGAAAGTTAGGTTCCAGCTCTCGACCTGTGTGTTACGCAGATTTAAAATTACCCTCGGGCGTCCAAATCAGTGTAATTTACCAATAGGTAATTACTTTCGCTTTGTGCGGTAGCATTTACGCTACGTCCGAAGAAGGGGAATATTCGGTTTCTCAAAAATCCCGAAAATATCGCTTTAAGTAGCGATTTGGAATATTTCGTCGTATGACGCAATATTGAAAAATCTGCCAGAAAGCGCGGTTTCAAGGGAAGTAACTGTATAAACTCCAGCACTATGCTTAGGGACTGACTCAAGTTTTCATCCCCCTGAAGGACCAATTTTTCATCAAAAAGGGTACATTTTCAAAATCTCTTTTTAGCCACGCTCCAGCTGTTCCATTTACTTTATCGAGGGGGAGGCGCCGTTCATTGTGCATTCCTATGAAATCAGTTTATAATTTTATATGTTTTATTCGAAGAACTTTACCGATTTAAGAAACTATTGCGTGTACAAGGTCTTTTTGCAGGATCTTTTTTTCAGGTATTATTAACTTAGATTTAATTGTTTTCGGTTCACTTCTGTCTGACCTTTTTTTTAATATTAAGATTGTTCGCTTAAATTTGTGTTTGTTTCAATAATGTTTATCGTTGTTCGTTACCAAATTATAATCATTTAACCATTTTGTATGTATTTTTGTATGCCTTCTTTTTAAATTTAATTAGATGCCTTATTTAAACTCAACTCTGTTATTTTGATCTTTGTTAAAAGTAATGTAAAGATTCCTGTAAGAACAGCTGAGAGTGATTGTATTTTATATAGTTCCTATTTTTTCTTCTTCTATATTTATAATTTATTTCTTAGTTTAAAATTGAAGTTTATAATAAATATGTATCGACAGTACCATCTTCTTACTGAACATAACAAATTCAAATCTTGAGTTGCCTAAGCTGTTACTCATTTTACGTAATGTTTACATAAGTTCGGAAAAGGAGAAGGGCAGCAGATCTTAGAGCCCCTATCATATTTTTTTAATTTTCCTTGGACTCCCCTCCGGTCTCGAAGGTGGACCAAACAGACCTCTTGCCTCTTGTACCGGTTATGGTATTCACAAATCTGACAATCCTATCTATGAACATAAACTGTTTTCGAAGCTGGGTTGTGTTTAAAACTAGATTTCTACTTTCTCGAAAGTTGCGAGAAGTAACGATCCTCTTGGTGTTGTTGATGGTGGCCGACATTGTCCTTATCTTCGTCGAACATCCCCGATTTCCAAAAAGCAATTACAAACTCAACAAAATAACAGTTTGGCTCACCCCAAACAGTTGGGCTGTGTTTGCCTATCTTCCAATTGACCTATGAACCTGTAAGCCTCTAATCCAAATAGATCATGGTACTGTTCCATTTTTAATTGCAATTATAATTAAAACTCACCGCTAGTAATCAAGAAAGTGAACGTAACTGGAACCAAGAGCGTGTTGATGCACGCTTTACTACCCTTCAGCGATGATCACGTTTTAACTTTTACAAACAAACGAAAACGCGAAAAAAGCTTTTTTTTGTAGTTATTAATGATGTTAAGTAGTCGTTCATAGTTTTAAGCAGTGTAGTTGGATACTGTTGTAGCCAATTTAAATTTAAGAAGTTATAAATTACAGAACATCCTAGTAGTTTAATAATCATTTTACGTAATTAACCTTGTCTTAAAAATTACAGTCTTATAAAACATAAAAAACTTTAACGCTTGTAATCTTTCTGCAACTTTTTTTTAAAGAATCGTGGAGTTGCCAAAGGCAACTCCAAGATTCCCATCCCACCCAGCTTATCCCGGCTCAGCACATTTCGTGCAATACACAGGTCTAACATGCCCCACCCTCGAAAAACCCCATGCCCCAGACACCACAAACACCCTGGGAAAGTGCAGTGCTCAGGATTCGAACCTGAGCGACTTTGGTAGAATAACTCCAAAGCCAAGCGCTGCGACCATTACTCTACCGCGGTCCCCTTTCTACAACTAAGACGATTAAAATTTAAACTTTCTTATAATGGTACAATTGTCTTAAAATGTTTGTGTCCTGGAAGTACTTCGTAACGTCTGAATCCAAATTCAAACCTAAATCATAAAAATTTAACATACATTTTGGTTTAAAAGCAAGGCCGAGTTACAGACGAGTGTGGCCTCAAATAAACTTTTTTTGAGGCCTATTTTGGAGTAAAGCGGTAATCGAGTTTGTAGAAATTAAACAAAATTAAGATATGTGTAAATGTGAATGAAAATATGTAAACCAGTGTAACGATTTTCGCGCCTAATGGAAGGCAACCCTTTTTACATTTATTACATTTCGAAGGTTACACTCCGTTATACGGCGCAACAAACTAGAGTTTCGGAAGTTGAGGGGGAATAGAAATCTTAACGACAGTTTCCGAGAATAGGACAGTTTTAGTTTTGGCGATCTGACCGGATAATTAGGTGTGTAGTGAACAAATTTTTGGTGAATCGTTTATCGATTTGGAAATCAGTTCCGATCTGGGAGTCACTACACCAGAGTCGTTTCCTATAGTTGAGGGAAAGCAAAAGCTCCAGGAATTCAATTTTTCCAATTTAGAATTATTCCGGTAAAGAAGATTTTTTGTGGTATGCCAGTTTCCATCAACTGGTGAGTTATTTAGTGACAGCAAATTTTGTTCTGTCTTAATTCTCCTGAACTTAATTCTAATATCCGTTGAATTAATTTAGGCAAAGTTCGCACGGGTGGAAATCCCGTAATTAAGATCCAAAAAATAATTCTACGTTCCACCATTTGGCCCAGTTGATAAGCAGACTTCGACGAGTTACCTTGGGACAGTTGTTTTTCAAAGCCGAGCAGGCGCGCTTGGAGCCGGTGATAAAGAACCTGGAGGACGGTCGCATCGATAGCCTAGTTCTGTTTAAAAAGGGAAGTGAAATAAAATTTGTTTATACTGTAAATTTTATCACCTGGCCGTTGTTATTTACAATTTCATTATCTTCGATTAAGAATTAATTTATTATTTGATTTTGTGTCACTGAATTGTACTATCGAGGTTTATTTGGGGATATGTGTAGATAGTAAATACAATTGTAATATTCAATTTATTGGGGGAAACAATTTTACGTACACCATATATACAGGGTGCTCCGATAGTGGGGATGGTATTGCTTTTCAAGATTTCACAGCTTGAAATTTTCCCTTCCTAGGTCGTTTTATGATCACGCATTATTCCGATCCGCGGAGGCCTCCTACGACGTATAGTGCGCTAAATATTTTAAATTATCTTGTTCTAGTGAGCGCAATAATTGTCCTTAAATTTGTTTGAGTCTCGCCCAATTTAATTTAAGTTATTTTGATTCCGTATACGTAAAATTGGGACTGCTATTTTACGTTGTATTGTATCGAAGAATTATAATTGTGGGGTTGTGTCAATTATTAATTAAATGAGGTTTTGGTTGCAACTTGTCTTTTGTTTTACGTCGAAATATCTGGAACTAAGTCTACATAAAGGACAGATAGGACATATAAAGGTAGGCGATTATCTTTCTTGGGGTCCGACTTCCCATTTTCCACCTCGGACGATGTTAGTAAATTATAAGTCGGTGGCGCCTATAAATTAATTGCTGGAACCTACTCCTTCTTCGATTGGGTATCCGGGATACTAACATCTGTCAAACTTGTTAATTTTCTACCTAAGCAGTGGCGTAGTTGCGAGGTTGTTTTTGCAATTCAACCAATATTTTGTATGTAGAAAAGATCATAGGCGTAACACCAGGAAAAAAGTTTTATTAAACACAATAAATATTATAATTAATAAAACAGAAATACTATGAAATTAAGAAGCTAAACATGTTAAATATCTATGAAAATGTTTTCTTCCGCTGTTTTTGTAAAGCAAAATCTTGCCATTAAGTCGTCAAATTTTAGACTGTAAATTTATCGCTTTCCATATATTTATAATATGCTTAAAGCAGATAGTTTATCCTGAACCATAGTACTACGGCATTCATTTTGTACAATTTTCAGTCTACTAAAGGATCTCTGTCTTGAGCAATTGGTAATCACAAGAGCGAGGAATATTCTAAATATTGTTTCGACCCTGTGGAACACTGATTGAATTTTGTCTGAAAATATTATATTACATAATTTTTTAAAATTGAATTAATACATGGATGTATAATTAGTTTTTATGTATAATCTAAAATGACCTGTAATATATCAGATTCTAATATCTTTTGGATATTCTTGAAGTAATATTTTCACATAGTCTCTTAAATCATTATCTGATTGATCAACTTTTAAAAGAAATGAAAATTTGTTACAGGTATTGTAAACTTTACTTCTCATTTTCAAATTGCAAAGGTATGCAAGTTTTAATTCTAAATTTATCCCTTGCCGAGGGATCCTTTATGTAATGTGCATTTTCATTATTTCTTTGTGTTTTTCTATGTATTTTTCTTTCCTTCATTATTTTATAATAGACTTTATATGAACATACTGCACTTCATGCAAAATCAATATCATTCCATAGTACCGACATGAATATAAATTCAAATTTTTTAATTTTTTTAATAATAACAAAAGCTTCTACAGTTTTGCCATTTTCTGACACTTCGTTCTGAATTTTAAATACGAGGCTTATTCGACTGAAACCAATTTTTGATCAACTTAGGCTTGAAAACAAATGCCATAATTCAAATGATGTTTGTTAATGTTATAGTCGGGTGTCGTATTATTTGACGGGTGCGAAGGTCGCAGTCAGGTAAAACAACCGGTTGAACTAAGATGGGCGGCCACGTGCTCAAGAAACCAGTGACCAAAAACAAGTGTCGATTTAAATGTACAATAATTAAACCTCTTCGCAATTAACTAAAAATCAACATTACTTTACCAATATTTTACATGTTTAGTATCAATAATCTTAATATAAATCAAAGGCAAGACAGCTTGAAGATTATTATTGCATCTAATTTGACCGAGATATTCAATTTTATTTTTAAATGTTTGAATTTAAATAAGAGTTATTCAAACATTAAAATAATTATATTTCTACTAAAATACTAATAACTAAAAATGCACTGTAAATTATGTAATTGAAATAATTTGAACACAGAGGTGAATCAGATACAAAGTTTAAAATAGGTTAAACACAAAACCGGAGTGACTCACGCACAAACTAAATTTCATTATTTTCATCATCATCATTACTAAATAACATCGACTAAAAGATTAAATTTTAATTAGTTTCATATTTTGCACACAATTATACATGACTGAAATAGTCAAATATTATTGCATTTAATTAACACGGACCGCTTGATTTTAATAAAACAGTTTAATCGCTGTCGTCTTCATATTCCTCGTCTTCACTGTCCGATGAATCATCACCCAAATTAATTATTAAAGGTTCCACCTCGTCAATTATAATTTCACGATGCGACCAACATTTTATAAGATCTTCTGTATGTCGTACACAATTTTTCCATTCATTTTCACCGCATGGATATAAAGCTTTTTCCCACATTTTTATAACTTGCTCATCAGTAAAACCTTCGCGCCCGATATGTTTGTCGTAGTAATTCTATTGCGTCACCTGTTTTGGAACCACTGAACACTGTAATTGCTATCTCTTTTCGTTTCACAAGTCACCGCGGTGCATTTCATAAACTTTAGAGCGGCAATCTGCAAGACTTGCGCTCGCTCTAATAGCCTATACGAACTAAGGAGCTAGAAAGAGGGAAATATATCTATACAGGTCTTGTAGTGGTTCGTAAGGGCCACCCGTCAAATAAGACGACACCCGACAATAGTAGTGATTGTAAGCAACACTTTTATAAGTTTCTGGGGTTTGAATTGGATTCTGACTTTTAAAACTTTCATTTTGAAATGGCGTTTGTTGTTGAAAATTCGTCCAAGTTTGATCAGCGTGTGGTCCTGCAATTTTTATGCGCTGAAGTGAGCAGCCATTGCAAATTCATACACCAATTGCAAGCAGTGTATGGAAATGCATGTATTGCGTACCCAAATGTGAAGAAATGGTGCCGAAAATTAAAGAATTGAAAAGAGGGGACTATGGATGACACGCAACCAGATGCACGGTGTACTGCATTAACAGAAAACAATATTGCATGTGTGGAAGGTCGAATTTGTATTAGATAATTTTCAGAAATTGTTGGTGCGAGTGTCTGTACATAGTATTGCTCGTAATCTGGATTACATGAAAGTTTGTTTACAATGGATTCCTCGTCTCTTATCTAATGAACAAAAATGCTTGCGAATGGACTTATCTCTGCAACACCTCACAGACTATAGGCAAAATAATGATGACTTTTTTCTGTCAATAGTTGCTGGTGACGAAACTGGTGCCATTACTACGCCATCCAATAAGTTACTGTAGACGCAGTGGAAACATTCAAGTTTACCACTACCGAAGAAGTTTAAAGCACAACCTTCTGCAGGAAAGGGGATGTTCACAATTTTTTTCGACCATGAAGAACCCTTGTTGATAGAGTTTAAGGAACCTGGAGTATATGTCAATGCAAATCTGTACAATGAAACTTTGAACAAGCTTCATCAAGCAATAAGACGAAAACGTCCAAGGAAACTTACACGTGGAGTCATTTTGCTCCACGACAATGCTAGACCTCATGTGGCTGATGTGCTAAAAGAAAATCTTCAACGAAAGATATGGAGGGTTTTAGAGCATCCACTCTATAGCCCGGATGTATCGCCTTGCTATTTCCATATTTTTGGACCGCTGAAAAAGGCGTTAAAAGGTCGGCATTTTGAGTCTGACGCAGAAATACGGATAGCTGTGGAAGACTTCTTCAATCAGCAGCCACAAGAATTCCATGAGCAGGGTATACGTCGGTTAGTAAAATAATGGGATAGGTGCAGTAACTGTGACGGTAATTATTTGTAATTAAATTGTTGAATAAATGTTTTATAAAGCAAAGGTGGGTTTGAATTGAACACACCTTGTACATTCACAATTGAATTGTAATCATTCTTAATTACTTGAGTAATCCAATAATGAGCATCCCATCTTGTATCGGATAAACGTTTTGGTATTGTAGATTTCGAACTTAGATAGAACTAATATTTAACAAATAGCTTCGTATCAAATGAAATAAATAATCGAAACACACACACAAGTTATTCAGATCAACCGTGCATCATACACGATTTTGCTTTATTATGAGGGCGGTTTTTAATTAACATTTTCGAAAGTTACGTGAATATTGTTAGGATTTTTTTTAATACAAATTTGAATGCATAATAAACTTTGAAAACCCCCTTACCACCGCGATATTTAGAACACCTCAATACCTACTTCGGCAACTAAACTACCATCTACAGTAGGAACGTGAACTAGCTAATGTAACTTGGCTGAGGAATACCTCTGAAGATAAGGCTTTCACCAAGCCAACAGTTGAAGTCCAATGCTAATAAATTAACAAAGAAAGGCTTAAATACTAAATCTCCGTTACGGTTCGTTACGCTTAGCCGATTAAGGAATTATTTTGAACAAATTTTAATCTCAATTAGGGATTGGCCCATTATCTGAATCTGAAGGATCCCCCTTATTTTTGAAAATGTGAATGCTTTCATAGCCATTTAATGCTTTTGTTGAAGACGCTTCATTTAACAATTTTAGTTTTTCTAGTTTTATACCCTATCCTGTCTTATAAGAAGTAAATTGGAACTGGAAACATATAAATTACACCTTGCACTCACGTGTAACTTATGTGAAAACCAATTCCAAGCACTGTACAATTTTCAGAGACGTATTTTCGAAATTAATTCATCTAAATTTCAACAGAAATTGCTAACCCGTAGTAAAAAATTTAGTAATTTAGGTGCCAAATTTGGCAGGAAAAACACCACTCTGAAAGATGCTCCAAATATTGTCACTAATGAATCTTGTGAATCCTTTAATAAGGACGAATTAGCTCTTGTTAACAAAGGTTTGAAATTTAATTTGGAATACAGCAAACCTCCAGTAGAGGAAATTATTGTTGGAAATGAAAGTGCCATCAGCAACTTCGATGAATCAACAAAACAGTTCATGAGAACAGCTGGCTAAACACAAATTTCGAATAATTTGAAAATTCATTCATTCAGAAAACCAGAATCTGTTACCGACCGCCGACTTACTAAAGGACGACAGTTAACCAAAAATCCGTTAAGGAGTATGATTAGCAAAACAAAAGAAACTGTGAAAAGTTGCGACAACGCTCAGATACAAACTTGTACATTACAATCTTGTAATGCCTAAACTGTACTGTCTTGCTAAGATACACAAACCTGGTAAATCGATGAGACCCATTGTTTCGGGTATTAACTCATCGACTTATTTGCTTTCGAAATGGTTAACTAAAGAATTTAGAAATTTACCTACTCTACAGTTCAATTTTTCGGTAGAGAATTCATTGGAATTCATCGACAAAATTAAATCTCTAGATCTAATTGAAGATGAAATTCTAGTTTCTTTCGATGTAAGTGCCTTGTTTCCTAGTCTTCTGATTCGACAACCCATGGCATACCTGCAGGAATTTCTCACAGCAAACAATTTAGACACGCAGCATATTGAGGAATACGTTAGGCTAACAACTCTCTGCTTCCAAATAGAGGGCAGCTTCTACAAACAGCGTGAAGGTACTGGAATGGGTAATAGCCTTTTTCCATTCGTTGCAAACCTCTTTATGAGTAATTTTGAAATTGAATTTAAAAATAATGCACAATACTACCCTAGGGTATGGATCAAGTATGTGGATGATATTCTTGCCGTTTTCGATACTACCACAAACAACATCAATGCTTTCGTTAACCAACTAAATTGCAAATTTCAGTCGATAAAATTCACGTATGGATTAGAAAACAAAGGACAGTTACCGTTTCTTGACGTATTAGTTATTAGAGATAATTGTTGGGGATTAGAGTTTGACGTTCCCAGGAAAGAAACCAATGCAAATAAATGTAAAACCAATGACTCAAATAACTGTCTTCAACATCATATGGTGGCCTTTAATTTTTTAGTTCATAGACTACTTACATTTCTATTAAATTCAAATCGATACCGGATTGAATATCGGCACATCAAAAATATTGCATCCTACAATGGTTTCTCTCCAGACATTATTGATAATTTTTAATTAGAAAACGTAAGCTAAAATTAAGTGTTAGTAATTCCAACACTATACAAACTTCCCACTTTGAAGAAATTACCTGAAATTTCATAAACATTCCGTTCCATCCCGTAACTAAAGGCCTTAATAAAATATGCAAACCAGTCAATTCCAAATTTGTATTTTGTTTAAATAACAACATTTGGAACCCTACAGACAAATTGAAAATTTTGGAAAAGTCGAGGATTTACGAAATTCACTGTTCTCATTGTAATGGAAAATATATTGGGCAAACTAAACGTAATATTGAGATTAGGTTTAAAGAACATGTAGCTAATTTCAAAAATCATAGGTTTCATAAATCAGTGTTGCCCAATATATTTCCGACACAGGACACGCTATAGAAACAGAAAATCTAAAATTGTTAAGGGAAGTGTCTTCAACAAAATAATTGAATTGTTATAAGAGCATTGATATTTTCAAAAATAGGGGCGATCTTTTAAATTCAGATAATGAGCCAATTCCTAGCCAGATTTAATACATTTGTTGAAAATCATCCTTAACCGGTTAGGTGTAACAAACCCTAACGAGGATTTACTATTTAAGCCTTTGTTTGTTAGATTACAAGAATTGGAATTCAATTGTTGGCTTGGTGAAGGACTTATCTCCAGAGGTTGTCCTCAGCCAAATTACTTTAGTTAGTTGAAGCTCCTTCTGAAGGTGTTCTAAATATCGTGGTGGTAAGAGGTTTTCCAAAGTTTATTTACTTAAACCACCATCTCCAATCAATCCTGATTACATAAATAATATTACCCATTATGAAGCCCTTCCAAATGAGAAGCCCTAAGCTAGAGCTTGTCTAGCTTATTATGTAAATTTAAAAGTAAATAAAATAAATAGATTTGCACAACTTTGATCTACTTTGAATGAATATTATTTATGACACTTTGTACATTTTAAATAATTTCTAATAGGATAAACTGGCATATACATCTTAGCACTTTATTTTAAATTCTTGTCTTGTTCAGGATTTCAGTAATCGTAGCGCAAGCAATTTTACTTGAACGGGAACATAATAGAACGTTTACGTGGATTGAAGTTAATTTATGAAGCTCTATTTTTTGGAACATTAGCATAGATTAATTTTAAATTAGAGTTAATTAACTCCCAACAAGTTCAAGTTGTTGCCAAATTTGGAATTCATAACCTGGAAACGGAAATGACAATGCATCTCGACATACGGTAAACGAATAATAGCATCAACTGAACAATATCGAATTTGAATCAGCTTGAACCGTGAGAGAATCAATAATGGCCCTTTCAAAATGATTCCTGCTTAGTTCGGGGCCTATGTCTCCTCTTTATTTCTGTAATTGGTTTCTTGTATTTGTAAGGCCCTTAATCTGGTATTCTTTTTATCTAATTTCTTCCCGGATAACATGTCTTTGTGTCTTTTCTCATTTCCTGACGTTAAAATTGAAATAAATAGCTTGTCAGGGTGGCAGCCAAGAGGTCCTCTTATTGTTATTTTTTGTGGGGTTCGTGGTTTCATAAATATTGTTATAAGGGTAATTGTTGACTCTGATTAGTTTCTAGTTATTTGCGCAAATTCATTTTCCGGTACCTAATTGGTTTAAATGATGTGGCATAAATTGCCGCTTTAACGTATAGGTACTATAATTAGGTGTAAAATTAGAGAATTTACTTCTGTAGTTTCTAGATGAAATGTTTGTTTATAGGAATGAACTAAACGTATCGTAAAGTTGGTTATTTCTACAATAATTGATGATAATATTATATAATTTCTGATTCCTTATTGAAATATAGGTTCCATGCCTTCCAAAAGACGTAGCTTCACCTAATAATTTGCCATTGATATTATTAAAATAATTCGTTTAAAACAGAAATATAAACAAAGAAAATCCCACGCTTCTTATCTGAATTTTCAACTTTTACAGATAACTTGTAAACAACAAATATGTTTAGCCTACAGCAAGTATTTAGCAGGGTTCTAGATCATACGCTCAGGGACCTCGGTGGTCTAGTGCGAGAACGCATTGGCCACTCGAGGTCACAGCAAAGCAGTCGCTCCGTTGGGGCGATCGAATCCCGACTGGCGCGACAGTATTTCACTTAGTTAAGTTTAGGGTGCATGTTGCATGAATGTTTAGTATGTAAGAGACGCCCGCACCTCCCTGAAGTAATGCGAAAGCTGTTCCGGGGGGGGGGCGGTAGTATGAATGAGTGAGAAAAAAAAAGATCATACGCTCACCACCACTTGCTCGCCGCCGTTTGCTCGCCACCGATTGCTCAATTACCGATTGCTAGCTCGGAAAGATGCTCGCAAGACATTTGCTCGCCATCCGTTTGCTCGACAGCCAAGTTCTTCGGAGTACTAAGTTTAACTGCATCAACAGATAAAAACTAGATTATATTTTGTTAGGCAATTTCGTTTCTAAAATAATTTAGCACATATTTACTTTTATTTATAGATACCCTAGATATAGGTAGAGTACTTAATTTTTTTAATTGGTCTGAGTGGATAACTCGTTTTTGGAAACTTGAATTTCTTTTCTAGGTCAATAAAGCAATTTTAACGTTCTTTTGAGAAATTATTAATTAAGAAGATCTTAAAAATATATACAACATAAAAATCAGAAACACTTCTAGTTAATTTTATTAAGAACAAGCAAATACCTTATAACCCTATACGAACTGAAATACAAGAACAGGCAATCCTGTTTTGACTATCAACATTCCTTAGAGGAATAATAGATTTTGAGAATTACCAGAGGCATTATACTAAACGCACACAATCATATTTTATTTTAGGAAGGCCACACACAACACTTACACACAATTAACACAAATAGTAAAAATGGATAGAGCGAATGTAGTTGAGGGGAGCGGGAGGAGCGTGATGCAAGTCCAAAGGAGACCCATCACCTTCAATTAATCCCAAATGTGTGAATGGCAACCTCGACACCGTAAGGTAAAAGAAGAATTGATAAAGAAAGAAAGAAAGGAAGATAAAATTGCTTGTGGAGTAGCCGTCCGGCGAGCAATCGGCGTGGCGAGCAAATACTTGTCAAACATAGACATCCACAAGCAAACAGCAGGTAAGCGAACGGAGGCAAGCAAAGGCTAGCAAGCAAACGGTGGCTAGCAAACGGTGGCGAGCAAACGGTGGCGAGCGAACGGTGGCAAGCAAATGGCGGCAAGCAAGTGGGCGTACGCTATTTAGCAGACGTATATATCTCAACTGATATCAAGCAATTGTAGTCTTTTTGCCATTCAATAAGTGTAGCACACGAATTGCTAGAAGAATATTTTGGAGAAATATCCTACAGGATTTTTTAAATACTTCTGCGCTGTTTGCTCCCTCTTTTAATAATCATTGGTCCTGCTAACATATTTAATTTCAACCTCAAATTAACCTACTAGAGAGGAGTAACTAACTTCCTCTATTCCTACACTAAAAAATATATTTATCGATGGTGAAAGCAGAATCCCTAACTTTTTAAACAAGAATTGTTCAGCACTATTTGTTAAAATTATATTTATAATTCGGCCCTTAACACCTCAACATTTCTTAATATTCCTTACTTTTTAACAGTTTAAATAACATTTAGTTGGCCGACGGTGGTTCTAAGTCACTTGCTCACCACCATTTACTCGCCACCACCTGCTCGCCGCAGTTTGCTCGCCACCGATTGCTTGATTGCCGATTGCTCCCTGGGAAATGTGCTAGCCAAGACAGTAGCTCGCCATTCGTTTGCTCGCCATCAAAGTTTCTCGCGGTACTAACTGTAACAGCACCAACGCAGGAAAACTAGTTTATATTTTTTTAGGCGCCTTTGTAAAATAATTTTGCACATCATAATTAAAACCTTCACTTTTATTTTCAAATAGATATGGTCAGAGTATTTGATTTCTTTAAACTAGATTTTGAGGAAATGTTCGTTTATGGAAACGACCTCAGTAGATAACTGATCTTAAAATTTTTGGAAACTTAAAATGCTGTTTCTAGATCAATAAAGCAATTTTAACGTTGTTTTGAGAAATATGAATTAAAGAGATCTTAAAAATATATACAACATAAAAATCAGATGCACTTCTAGTGTATTAATAACCAAAAAATAAATATTACCCTATACGAATTCAAATACAAGGACAGGCAACTCTGCTTTGACTATTAACATTCTTTAGGGGAACGTAACATTTTTAGAATTACCAACATTACTAAATGCCTACAAAAACTATTTTTTTTTTTAAGAATAAATTGATGATAATATATAGAAGATAGCAAGAAAACCCAAGAGGGATCACACATTCAATCAACACATACCAAGTCAATTGCGAGTTCAACCTATTTATAAATGGGTTCAAACTAGAAGAAGAGAGTGGGATGCCCTTATATCTACAATAGGAGACGGCAGAGTAGTGAAAATATCAAACGACAAGTCATCGAAAGAAAAACGAGTTCAGAAACGATGGGGAGGTTCAATGTAAGAAACATAACAGGCATTGTCCTACCGATGGAGTAAGAAGAAGAAGAATAAATTGTTTGTCGAGCATCTACCCGGCAAGCAAATAGTTGTCAAGCACAGGCGAGCAAACGATGGCGAGAAAACCGTGCCGAGCAGGCTATAAGGTTTTGTAAACAGGTATTTCCTATATATGCTGATAGTATGATGATAGTATGGCAGAGAAGATTGCGAACCATGCTATGTGGAAAAGAACGAACAGGATGGCATTTACTCAAAAATAAAAAGAAAGAAGCTTGGATAGTTGGACCACAAATCGTCAAAAAAAAGATAGGGTGGAGATATAGATGGACACTGGAGTGGAACTTCTGAGGTAAAAGAAAACGGTCTATCCAAAGGAAACGAGAAGGAAAGTAAAGAAAGAAACAAACCAGACTACCAATATGAGAGATTGGGAGTATGACTAGAAACAGGAAGACATGGAGAACTGTTACAAACTATGTCCGTACACATCACCATCATAATCATTATTGATCTAATTAATTCTGATTTTTCCAAAGTGAATCCTAATAATTTATGAAACACCGAACACTTAATTCTGTTTACCTACTTATTTTTCTTTAAGCACTTAAAAAATCCTAATCATGTGTTTTTGTATCCTACATGATTTAGAAACATGTTTAAAACAGCTCCATTTTCTAGATTGTATTTAAAAATACACGTACGGTCTGTGCAACTAGCTGTCTGTTTTATCATTTATTATAATAAGAAGAATATTTAACTAACGAAACAAGTTCCCGTCGGAAAAGTGAACGGCATAGTAAAATAAAATCAAATAAAAATTGGCTGTAGAAATCAAAACGGCTGGGGGATCGCCTAACGAATATGTTTAACCAATCTACTTTATTTTTGTTATTATTTTAAATCATTGCCCAAGCTCTCATGTTTCAAAGCAATATATATTGCTGTGTTATTTGCCCTATATGATTTATTTTGACTACGATATGCTTGGATAAGATTGATAAGATACTATTTTTGATGTTATTAAGTCAGATTTTGACTTAAATTAAGATTAGTCAGATTATTTGTAATCTAAAACATGCTACGTAAGAGGTTATTCTTATTCTAATGCATAAATTTAAACATTATATATTATAGATAAAAAGGTTTATTCCGAGTTTTCGTAGTGGTCTACGATTTACACTGTGTAGTGCGGAAAGGTGTTTTCAGTGGAAATTCGGTAGTGAATAGTTGTGGGAAAATCTATTTTCCATTTTGGTGATGATTTTGGGTATCCAAAGTAATAATGGGTCCCTGAAATGTAAATAATTGTAATATTGTCATGTAAACTTTATAAATTTATTTCTGTCAAGGTTAATTTGAAAATTTAGGATTTATTATTATTGTTTATAGTTCATGTCTGATAAGAGGAAGGTTTTTGTATACTTTTATTGAGGTAAATAATTTTGAGTTTATGTAAAAGTTATATTTTTGAGGTTAGATTTTATTTATTGCAGATATTTAGTTATTAACTATTTCTGAGGATATAAATGTTTATATTTAAGTTTTATGAAGGTTAGGTATTTGTTCTTAATGGGTTTAAAGCTTAATTGTAGATTTTTGTGAAAATTTGAATTTAAAAGCACATGTTATTTTTTTGTTTCTAATGTTGATGAATTTGATACCACTGTATTCCAAATTTTCTGTAGATTGTGATTTTTTGAAAGATATGTTTATTTAGGCTGTAGGAGTCATTTTTATTTTTATTGATAAGATTTTTGAGTAGGGATGTTTAAATCCTTGTATGTTATTGGTGAATTTTCAAATTTGAGATAGCATTTTATTGAAATTTAGTCTGGTTTGAGCTCTTCTAAGGAGAACACGTATTTGAGTGTTGCTCCAAGATTTAATTTAAAACCAATTTGGTCGAGTTTCGAATATAAGTAGGCGGGATCATTTTGTTCAAATTTTAAAAATGTAAGGTTAAGTGAAGGAAATTTATTTTTGTAAATAATAATTGATTTTTATTTGGGTTAAACTTTTGTT